>JAAXYX010000507.1:0-37162 GCA_036851915.1 Ptenothrix huangshanensis
CACAGTTACAGTTAATGTGTTGTAATCAGAGAGTCTCATTACATAATGGGGATTAAAACATTGTAAATTCTTAAGGTATTTAACATGAAATAAATTCTCTTTAAATTGGGATTCTTTAGAAAAAACTTACGAAACACTCACCACCAGTGTGTTCGGTGGAATCGGAATTATCCGTGTGCCCTTCCGTGATGTTAATGGAGCTAATGCTTGCAAGGACGTCATCCGCAAGAGCGACGGACACAAAGGTTGTCCTCTTGAAGCTGGAACAGCGTACACCTATTCAAACACTTTCCCCATCTTGAAGTCCTACCCAGCCGTAAGTAGCCAATTAATTATTACACTCGTTTTGAGTAGTTGTAACAAAAAGAAGCGGAAAATTTAAATCTAAAATGTCTCTCATCTTGCTAGGTCAATGTTCAAGTTCAGTACGGATTAAACGACGGCAAGAACCCAGTGGTGTGCTTCTCCCTTCCATCCAAGATTTCTAACAACTAATAACCAAACCAAATTAATGTCAACTAATTCAACATATTTATTTCCGAAATTCTAATTTAGCAAGCTAAAGATTTAAACAATTAAATAATACTAATATGCATTGTTGTTACACAATCAATGCATTTTATGCATTTGTGCAGTATGTGCATAAAATCAGTGGGGTATAACTTAAGTGTCTTACATTCTAAATGATTCATGTTTTAATTGAAGATACGACTGAAAGTCTATGACAAGATTTTAGTAACTATATATTAGTAAGTAGGTATACAAGTTTAACTTTTAGCTATAGCGTGAATTTTTTTTTATTGTAATTGCAACTAGTGCTCCACATGCGTACATTCCTATTTCAACCAGCACAACCGTGTTTTCTTCCTTCCAACCTATTTTTACTTCTCTTTCTATTTTTGTACTTTTACATGTAAACTTGAACAGAAGAGCAGAGGAAATTGTAGCCTGTATAAATTTTTAATTTATATGTACCTAGTAGTATATAATTATTGTAGACCAGGGTCTTAGTCTGGTATGAAAATACATATTAGAGAATTAGAGAGGAATGGAAAAGTAAAACATTTTCAATTATTACAAATTGATTTTTATATATAGAAGGACAGAGTACGTCGTCGGACATCTGTACTTTACTTTGCAGTATAATTATTAAACGATAAACAGGTAAACAATAATGACAGCTCACGATCAGTATGTTTGGTGACAGGCGGAAAAATGTTCGGAGTTCCAGCCCATGGGACAACAATAGTTGCTATGTGTGCGAGAAATTTTTGATAGTATTATTTATTTAAGTGGAATGTGTATTCCATGTCTTGTGAGAGTGTATGTCAAGTGTGTATTTCGTCTTACTATGTATTTCAGAATAATTGTACTTACATCGATAAGTTGTTTCTCATAACTATTATTTACCTATTGAACAAACTTGGTTATGCATTACATTACATTACGTTACATTACAGTTAGTGCTTGTCACGATGCTAAATAATTACAATGTATTTTGCTCAATAAATTAGTAAGAGAAAAATAATGAATCAAATCGAGTTGCAAAAATTATTGTGCCCACTAATTATTCTCTTATTTTTATATCCATAAGCATAATAATAAGTAACCATAATATTATGCTCTCTAAACTTTTTCCTCATAAAATAAGAAGAAAAACATATAGGCACACTGTAATAACTAAACAGTATTAAAGCAGGCGAAATGCATCTAAAACGGAAACGGGTACTTGCATTTAGTATTATTATGAGGTTAGTTAGGATGCATCTCAAGTGCATCAGAAACGCATGACAAAGCATTCTGGGCTGCGAGATATGCTTAAGATTTCATTTCGATGCGGTTAAGGTGGAATTAAGAAGCATCCAATTTTTCAAATAATTCATAAATTTTAAAAGCACGCCATTTAAAAAGGTCAAAATATTTAAAAACGATGCATTTCTAGGTCTAAAACTTCATAAACACGGCATTGTAAAACAGTTCAAAACTTTGGAAGCAATCTATTTCCAGAAAGTTCACTATTTCATAAACATTATTTCAAAAATGTACCAAACACTACACATCTTGCACTGCGAGATGCGCTTTAAATTATCTTCAGATTAGCTTTAAATGCACGTTAGTGCTTTAGATTGGTTGTGAGTAAACTTAAGAAGCATTGACTTTTTGAAAAAATCCTAAAACGTTAAGAACACGCGATGTAAAAATGCCCAGTTTATACATAAACACTGTTTCAAAAAAGTTCAAAATTGGCAGAAACTCGATTTCAAAATCATTCAAAATTTTAAAAACTAGTTATTTCAAAACCCTTCAAAATTTTAAAAACCAATTATTTTAAAAAGTTGCATTTTATAAACATACTATTTCGAAAGGTTCAAAATTTCATAAGCATATTATTTCAAAAGATTCAAAATTTCGGAAACAAACTTTTTCAAGAGATTCAAAATTTCATAAACAAACTTTTTCAAAAGGTTCAAAATTTCACAAACAAACTTTTTCAAAATGTTCCAAATTTCATAAACATACAATTTCAAAAGGTTCAAAATTTCATTAACGCACTATTCCAAAAATGTTCCAAACACTCCACATCTTGCACTGTAAGAGCTTTAGATGTGCCTACTTCTCCTTCTGGTGAACTTGAGATACATTCTACCAACATAAATCTTACTACATTTTTGGCGTTTAAAATGCAACATTTTCTACCTTGTTCCCAGCATTAGGTAATGTTGGAAAGTATCCATTCCAATTTAATGAATGGTAAAATAAAATGTTGGGCAATTTTGAATTTGAATATCAGTTGGCAATTTGGCAGTAAAACCTGTGGAAAGAGTAAATAGCGCAATCGCTTTATTTCAAGTTATAAATCGTTTGAAACACGAATAAAGCTATGAATACATAAACTAAAGTACCTATGTAGGTGTGTGTATTCATATTAAGTATAATGGCGACACTAGAATGGCAAGTGAAGCGGCATAGGTCTCTTCCTCGTCTCGTTCCCATGGTGGTTCATAAGCTACCATCTCCATAATGGTAAATTGTTATTTCTCCCGAAAAGTAGGATTTATAACGATTTCTTGACAGTGAATTGGGTGTCATTCTCCTCCTCTTATACAATGAGTGCTTGTACTAGGACGAAATCCTCCTCCACGCACACACCGCACGTATGTACCTACATACAGTAGAATTTGTAGAATACTTCTCTTCTCTTCTTCTCCCAACTCTCTTCTCCTTTTAAAATGCTGAGGAGCTCCGGCTTTGATAAATACAAAGTGACTGCTGACAAAATCTCAAGTTTTCAGCCCTCAAGAAGTAAAAGTTGGGAAAACGTAGCGTATAGAGAAGCGACGGGAATTGTACGCACTTGGAATAGAGCATGTGTGACTTTGCCATGTGCTGCGTTATCTTTGGAAGCCACATGCAGCGGAACGGAATCAATTCTTTTGTCGAGCTGGGGATTCCTGCTTGTCCGTGCCATCATCATTCGAATGTCGAACTGATCGAGAAAATGACCGAGCGTTCATGACAACCGAGACAACCCCGAGGTCTGACCACAGCAGTTTCTGATGTCAATAGACACCTACCATCATCCTTTTGTTATCACACACAAAAGTGGCCTCCCTCGGTTGTATTCCTATTCGCTTCCCAAAGCTAATTCAAATTCTTCGGATAAAAAGATAGGAAGGATAGGATCCTATTTATACGCAACATACTACTACATATATCATTATATGTATATCATAAGCACCCCACGCATGAGATACACTTATGCTTACCTATTACCATATAACCTCCTTGTCACAGGTCCTTTCATTGTTGTAATTTCCTTGAAAAATCAATAGTTTTCCGAAATACTGAAACTAGAGCTGGACTCTTACACGTTAAGGGAATTCCCTTAGAAAATCTAATGGCACCCGTCACTATAGATATTCTCAGTACATACATACGTGAATAAAGAATCCAGTCTCATTTATAAAGAATAAAGAATCTGGCTTAGAATTTTCTATGGAATATATTTGTGACGATTTTAATAGAGTTCATGCTCATGCACTTTTTGTTTTTCCGAGAATCGCAACTTCAAACGAAGTGCGTTGTTGTACAAGTTGTTGTGTTCCGTACACCCGACGGCTCTAACGATAAGTAGCTCTCTTGGGTACCTTCTTCCCTAAGGAATACACGCGATGCATGTGTCAATGAATGTTAAATACCCCTACAGAGAGTCCATCGCTACATTTGTACATACCTACCTAACAGAGACCACAGTATCTATGTATCTTCTTAAACAATTTACTTGAGCATGCAGCCAGCAGGTAAATTCCTCTTATCACTTAATAAGTACCTTGGATATTTTTCACATGGAAGCGGCAGGTTGTCAAAATTTCTAAAGGATTTTTGCTGCAGTCAAACTAATTACTGAACCCAATTCTCGTTTTGCATGGAAATATTTACATTTATTATGCTGTACAATCACAGGACCTTGTTTCTTGCTGTTTATAGTTTTGGAATAATTAATGGGAAATTACAGATATCATTCCCTTATCTAAAGTCACCCTGATGATTGAAAGTTGTTTATTTTCTGCACTCAACTCCTTCGTATCGATATGAATAATTATATTTGCCATATGTGTACTGTTGATGCATATACTTTGTCGTTTAAGAAAGCGATATTTTTAGCAACATTGATAATGATACGAATGCTATTAGTACTCGAAAAAATAATCACGTTCGCTAATTCTCTGATAACTACTTACTTATAGCCAGTTGGTTAGCTTTACCGGCATTGATAAAGTAGGTAGGTACCTTCAACAAAGGTATTTTCTAAAATTAGTAGCGTGCTCTACTGTCTACTCCTTATGTGAGCTCCAGTTGCACCTGACGTGCAGCGTAATTGCAGAATTGATTGATTTGCTTTGGAAAGTTGATTTCGATATGATTTCGTGCTAACCATTTTTGGCTCGTTAGGAAGAAAGATTTGTACTTAAGTATGTATGTCCTGCTAGCATTGAATTCCAGATCATGGCAGTTCACTTAATTCCTTGCAAACTTGTTTCATAGCCTTGTTCCTTGTTCGAGTTCTCTATGCTGTGTTCACTCAGTTAGTACATTATAGTAAAGTACACCGTAAAAAAGGGTGTATCTTGAAGGCCAAAAATCTTCTTGGACTTAATAGAGTCTTTACGGCAATTTGGACGCATCTGAGACTTCAAAAAAGAGCGTCTAATAAAACTCGCCCTTTGAAAGTACATCCAAAGTATATCTCGCAGTCTAAATGCATTTTCTTGCGTTCAATTAGCTTACGTAAAATAGGAATACAAAAGTTTTTAAAAAACGCAAAAATAAAAATAAGCGTTTTGAAAAAGTGTAAAAATCGAAAAATGGACGTTGACAAGTACAAAATAGAAAAAATCACGTTTCTAAAAACAGCAAAAATAAACATAAGCGTTTTGAAAAAGTGTAAAAATAAAAAAATTGACGTTTCTAAAAACAGCAACAATAAAAAATAGAAAGATTCCAAAAACCACAAAAATTATAAAACACGACTCAGAAAACTGCAAAAATAACAAAATTAGCATTCTCGAAAACTACTTAAATAAAAAAAATCAGCGGCTCAAAAAACTGCAAAAATAAAAATTGAACGATTCCATAAACCGCAAAAATTGACGTTTTGAAAGAACTACAAAAATAAAAAAAATGACCACTCAAATAGTTACTAAAAATCATCGTTGAAGGTTCAAAACGTAAGAGCCTCTTCAATTCTTCATAACTTTAAGAAAAAGATGTTAAGTTTTGCACCTTCAATGACGAAATGTAAAAAATTCGAAATGTTTTGCCAAAACCTAAAGCGTATCTAAAGTGCTTCTGGCAGTCCAATAATCCAACATGCATTTTAATGCGTTTGTGATGCACTCAAATTTCATTCAAAATAATACCAAATCCGAATCATTTTTCTCCATTTTAGATGCACATTTCCTGTTTTAAGATTGCTTACTTTTTACAGTGTACCCATGATGGTATTTACAGTTTGTTGTCTTCTATGTATTTTGGCAAATTTCGTGCAGAATAATTGGACCTCCGTCTCCGCTGCATGCGGCAGGAAGATAAGCCCCAAGAATACCTTCTATCATCGTCTGTCTTGTTGCAAATGTTTTATAAACGCGTCGAGAAAGAACTGTAGTGACGACTCATGTTCATGTCACAACAGCATCGACTTGAAATATGAAAATCATTTTGCCACAGACGAAGATAAATAATGGCGATTTCCGCTCATAAAATTACTGACACGAGCGTAAGAATCCATGCAATGGTTGCAAAAGTGTATGATGAATTGTTGACATATCTGTGCGTGTGGTTGAGTGGAGTGCAGTTTTCGTTTAAATACTTTGTACATATTGTCTTAGTATGTACTTGTTCCGTGCATGAATGTGAGATGATGATATGGCTTGACGTAAGACATATGTACCTACATATAATTATAGATATAACATGCACTTTATTACATACACTTGCCTTGCATATACATATTTCACAAATGCAAGTGTCAAGGAGATTTAACATGCCGCATAGTTGTGCAAAAATTATTGGGAAGCATTTCGTAAATCACCCTTATACAGATAGGTACTACACCACTAGCGCCTTGTTCTTGATGCATAAATACTTTTTGCTAAATCTTTTCTTAAATGCAATGTGTGACTGGAAGACTCTGACTAGACATAAAATGATGCTTGTTCTTCTTCAGAACAAGTGTGAAAAATGACAAAGTCTGGTTCTCTGGTTCTGGTTGGAAGCGATTTAACTTAGCTCCTTCAAGTGCTGCTGAATTGCACTGAGGGTTGGTTCTTGGTTCTTGGTTTGTTCTGTGGAGAGAGAGAATATTTAGCCAAATAAAATGAAAAATAATGTTCGTGGTTGATTTCGACAATAAAGAAACTCAAACAAACAGATCCCAAGGAAGATTATAATGCTTGTGACAATAAGTAGGGAGCCGCTTACGTATCCCTCAATAGGGGAAGAACATACCGCAAGTTGTTTGTCTGGCTGTGGACTCTGGTATGGTATGGATGAAGCGGGTGGCGGCTCATCGTCATGTCTACTGTGAAATGATAATGGATCGTTGGTTTTTCTTTCTGTTTCTGTCTGTCGCTCCCTTTGTATGACACTGGCGACAACGACAACGCAACGACAACGAGAACGACAACGACAAGGCTCCTTTTTAGACACTAGAAGTTGTGCTTCTGACTTGTGATGTTATTCCGTTATGTCGGAAATATGCAGTAGTGCATGTGTCTCAGATATTCTACTCAACTGCTTTTAGCTAATAATATTATGCAGAAAAGGAATTGCGGAATCGAAATAACAAGCGTGAATAAGAAGAGTAAATAGGAGTGATGGTGACAGTCAACATTCGCTATGACTGCTAAAAACCAACTCAACTCCAGTAAAATGCGGATCGCAGACGGGATCTATGCTCCGATATATGTATATTATGTGGTACATATAGCATATATGTATTTAAAACTCCATACATACCCATCCTATTCCTCACACTTTCCCACTAATACTCACAGCTAGTACATCTTATTTAAGAAATTTTATGATATTATCTCATCTCTTTTACTTTTATACTCGTGGATTATACTTTTTGCCAAGCCAGCACCAGCCCCAGCCCAGGCTAGACCAGGCCAGAGCAAGCCAGGCCAGGCCAGACCAGAAGAGACCAGAGCAGGGTAGACGAGGCTGGGAGAAAAGTGTCTACATGTATAGATAAGGAGAAACGTAAACAGTTGGCTGAGTTGGTTACTTTCATCTGGAATATCATAAATCATCTCTTGGTTGTGATTAGCATCATAAAGTGGGAATAAGAGCTGAATAGTATTTTATTTTATGTACGTGAATCATGGTATACTAACAAGCTATCTTCCCCCAACCCTTATCATTCCAGGCTCCAGTAGCAATCTTATATTGTGTGTTCAGTCATTGAGAGAGAACGAGAGAGAGAGAGAGAGAGAGAGAAGACTCTGCCATGCCATGCCATGACCATGTAGAAGCACTGGAATAAGTGCTGCTTGTGAAATCCTCGAGGTCTCCAGAGACGGATCATAATCATTCTCTATGCTTTCATCTCAAGTCAGATGAACGAGTTTCAAACTGATAACGTAATTTTGAACATACTATTAAGATTAGCAATAGGCATGCGTGCTTAAACAGAATTTAAAGCAGGTTGCGGAACTTACGATGACATATATAATTACACCACTCTCCAACTTCCACACAAATACATACCTAGGTATGTATGTAAGTATAAAAGAGCGATTCCTTTAACAGGAATTTCCTTATCATGTACACATGTACATATTATGTATACCTACTCCTCCACTCTATATATATTTACATTGGATTGGATTGGATTGGATTGGATACAATGATTTTTTCCTGAGTTGTTTTAACCAAAATTGATTATTTTTAGACAGCTCCAGTCTGTTTCAAGTCAAAGAGAATAATTATATTAGGTAGCTATGTATATGTAGACACACAATTTCGAACTTGTTTGAGAGACAAGTTACAGGTAATGGAATTTGAAAAGAAGGCATTAAGTTTGATAGATTTGACTATAGACGATAGGCGATAGAAGCAAGGGGGAAAAGTGATAACAAAACGCTGTGGTATAAAGTATAAAGTATAAAATGCATATGGTAAGCTGAAGTCTACTGATAGAGTATAGTGACAGATGATAGGGCAAATGTACATACATACATGTGGATGCATATAGGACGTCAGGGGGAAATCAAATGTGAGCAAGTGCCTATGCTCATATTATGGAGGTCTAATAAATAGCTACCTCAATTAACTTGTCCCACTATGTACATTGGAAATTAATGATTTACAGATAAAGTCATTCATGTGAGTTAGTGTGAAGATTATGCAAGCACTAATGTATGCTAACAAATCTGTAATTTTCGAGTTTCGGCCTGGCTATTGAATCTCGACACCACACCACACCACACCACGACCTTTCACTTGAAGTTGCACATTCAACCTTGGAAACCTTGTAATTTCATTCAGTCCACAGATTCAGAGCAGAGGAGAGGAGAGCACAGCCAAAATCAAGTAAGTTCAGTCGACTGTTTGATGTGTTGTATGTTGTGTTTGCTTCTATGTATCTCTGCGTACAGGCAGACAGCAAATTATGCATTGCCCACATTGGATTGGAGATGAGAATAATCATGAGCTGAGGTCAAAAACACTTGTGATTTTGTAAACATTTAATTATTTGCAGTCTTGAGTTGTTTGTCCTTTGGATTATGTAATTGCTCATAATGTATTCCTTCGCTTGGGTGATGGTGATGGCTACATACATACATACATACATTTATTTATACTGGTGCTGGTGCTACTAAAGCTATCTCTACTAGACATTTTGTTGCATCCATTTACATGTGTACATACAGATATGTACTTTAGATACTAAGAGTAAGCTTACGCATTCCTATAGTTAGAATTACTATCTGTAGTTCCTACATACACTACTTTCCACTTACGATTAGTGAATTTCGTACATGCCAACAAACCTGCAGCCCGTGGTTGCATCTAAATGGTATTGCGGTCAGTGGTCGGGGGATTCATTTGTCAGAACAATTAGGAAGATTAAAATATTATAGAGTCCGTGTCCGCATTATTTGAAAGGGAAAGGAATATTTGAATTAAACTAGTCCACAGCATGAGTAATTTTTAATAAGTTTGAGATGCAGGTAAACTTGGAAATAATAAATTGGATTAATTTTTGCATAAATGAGTTCAGTCAAATGTATGATAGAACTTTAATACAGATAATAATGTTGTATACATTTAACTGCTTCATGTAATATAAGTATATCCGGCTTGTCTTATGGTCGGTGGAAGTGTTGTGTGTATTTTGGCTTTCCTAGAAGGTGAGGTAGATAGCGTGGAATAGTTTGTTTATCAACCGAAGCAAATTAAATACACTGTAAAAACTAATGAATCTTAAAACTAGAAAATAGGCGTTTAAAACGCTAAAAACCTAAGCGTATTTGGTATAGCTATGGACGCAAGAAACGCGTTGAAAGCGCATCTTAGACTGAGAAGTGAGCTTTAGATGCATTTCAAAGTGAAGTTGTGATGCATTCGCTTTTATTTTAAATGTGATATTTGGTAAAAAGTTCACAAATTCATTAACACCATTTCGAAAAAGTTCAAAATTTTATAATCACGTTAGTTCAAAAAAGCTTAAAATTTCGTATGCACGCAATTTCAAGAAAGCTCGAAACTTCATGATCACACAATTTCAGAAAAGCTCGAAACTTCATAATCACACAATTTCAAAAAAGCTCAAAATTTCCTAAACACCTGTTTGGAAAAAGCTCGAAGTTTCAGGATTACACAATTTCGAAAAATTCCGAATTTTTGCAAGCACAGTATTTCAAAAAAGTTCCAAATTTCATTATCACAAAATTTCAAATAAGTTCAAAATTTTATATTCACACAGCTTGAAAATTGCTTAAAAAGACTACAACTGTGATCTGTATCTTAAACTGTGAAATGCTCTTTGGACGTTTTTTCGCTGCATTTTAAATTTACTTTGAATGTTCAAACGTACTTTGGGCGAACGTAAAATGCATCATAAATGGGTTCATAATTATACTAAACACGCAAAGGTTTCTCGATTTAAAGACTTGCCAGTTTTGAGAGTGTATACACTTGTACATTGCTATAATATCTAATTACATCGTATATAAATGCAATTTGCCATAGTCCAATTTCGTTTCGTAAGTACACAAACGATGAGTCTTCTAATGCAATTGGTTTCTCAGATTTGTGAGAATTCGCTTCCAGTTAAATCCTCCTGCATCAGCAAATTTAATGGGATATCAAAGAACATAGCTACAAGTACGCGGCGAATGTTCACTCGTACTCCTTCGTGCACATGTGTAAACAAGGATCGAGTTTCTTTTGATTTCCTCGAAATTCAATGATATTCAATAAATATGTATGCTCTATGTACTTATGTTGGGTTGGGATTGCCATCGTCGTATTTCGTACATGATCAAATCATGATTCATCCCTGGAAAGAGAATACCAAGAAAATTAATAATTTCCATTTTGCTTGGGTGTATTTGTTTTTGATCTGTTCGTTGAGTTGGATAAAGGTTACATGCTGAGACATATGTTTCAAACATTTTCAATGAAGTCAATGATTGCAACTGTGTAACCCCAATCATTCGGTGGCAAAGGGGTTAGCAAGTAAACAAAGTGAAAACTATTGAAAAAGGAAAAGGGATATGCCATTTGCCTTTTTGGAACTTGTCGTCCACAGGCCATACTCAGGAAATACGGAATTGTGAGTTGTGAGCTCCCAAGTAGTTTCTAAATAGATTCCCTCGCTCTTCTCTTCACTCAACTTTCCTTTCTATTTATATGGACATGGGCGCCTCCACTGTTGTATTCTTCAACATTGTATAGATACATTCTACTTACATTTCCCCATCCCGAACCAAACCAGAAAGGCAGACAAAGTCACAAGTTTTAAGGAGACGGTAAGCATATTTCTTTTTGACAAGCTTCCCATTCAAGTATTCATACTTGAAGCACAATCATGAGTTGCTAATCCTAATTCAAAAGTCAAGGAACTATGAAACTACCAGAAAATATTAAAATGCTCTCAAATAAATAATACAAGAATGAAAGTTTGTACAAAACAAAATAACAACGATGTCTCAGTCAAACTTTATTCCCATAAAAACTTACGCGTAAGCAGAAAATCTATAAAACCCAAATGAACTTTCTTTGCTCCAAAAATAAAATAAAAATAATACACTGCCACCAAGACTCGAACGACTTGGGAATCTTTTCCTCCCTCCCTCCCTCCTTTCCTTACCTTGCATTCCATTGCATTGCATTACATTACATTACATTACATCGCACAGCCATCAGAAACTACCCATGGAGTCGAGTGCAGTAGTTAGTATTCTATGTCACTATAAATTATTCCGCACGCAAAACTAACTGAATTTTTATTGCGCTGCAAAAAGATATATTTCAGACATACATTAAAAATGAACGATGAAGGAATACATTCAAGTTTTAGCAGGAAAAGTTTGATTCTTGCACCGTTTGCGAAATTCAAGTCATTTCAGATGCACATTCATAACGCACGAAGCAAAGCATGACTCAGTTTTCAACGTCATAAATAATCCAATGAGTTTGTTAGCATGGGGAGTAAACATGTGGCCCTATATATTGGCTGGTACGCTGTAAAAACTGGTGCATCTAAAATGCTAAAAAGGAACGTATTTAGTAAGAATGCAATTTGGTTGTGAAGCAAAGTTTACCTAAAGAGAGTCTAAAATTCTAAAGTGGAAATCTAAAACAAAACTCCAATATTCAAGATACGTTTTTAGCTTGCTTGTGATGCACTTAATCTGCTTCAAAACTGTTGAAATAACAAATTTTTGAAGGATTCAGAATTGTCAGAATATAGAATATCAAATTTTGAATACTTTCAAAATCGTCATAATAAGAAATTTTAAACCGTTTAAAAAATGTTGAAAAAGAAATTTTTAAAGGCTTTTAAGTGGTTGAAACATAAAATTTTGAAGCGTCTAACAATTGCCAAAATAAGACATTTTGAATCGTTTTAAAATTAAATTGTGGAAATTTAAAGTTTTAGGTCTAAAAATTGTTTAATAAATTTTGAAAGGTTCCAGATTTGTCGAACGAACAATTTTTGAATGATTTCAAAATCATCATGAGAAGAAATTTTGAACCGTTTAAAAATTGCTAAAAATGAAATTTTGAAAGGCTTTTAAGTTGTTGAAACATAAAATTTTGAAGCATATAAAAATGTCTAAAACTGGAAATTTTGAATCCTTTTAAAATGGTTGAAATTTAAAATTGTGGAAGGTCTAAAAATTGTTAAAATAACAAAATTTGAAAGGTTCGATATTGTCAAAATAGCAAATTCTGTAAGATTTAAAAATTGTTGAAATTTTGAAGCTTCTTTGTTGAAATTGGAAACCTCACAGTCACAGTTCCAAATTCGCTTGTATTGTGTCCACAATGCACTTGGGATGCATCCTAATTGCGTCATTTACTATACTTAATACAAGTACGTTTTTATACTTTTACATACATATGAGCCAGTTTTAAGACAGTTTAGTTTTTTCAGTGTACTTACGTTGGTACCAATTTACATCCAATAAGGAAATATGGACATAAAAAATCACGAGAATCATCTCCTTTCACTGTGCTCCAATGCACAAAGTTGTCAACGGCCACAAGACGCAAGTATTAGTATCGAATGCACGGATATATCTGCTACTACAATTAAACTATATTATAACTACAATTTGAGACGTTGCTACCACAAAGTAATTGAAAAATATATGTTGTTATAATATAAAAGTAAATCCTCTCTTACGATTAGTAGGTATCTGAGGCTACCCAAACCCGGGATTTCAAAGGCTCCAAGTGAGTGCGTGCTCTGAGGTGCATCCAGCTTATTAGGTAGGTACTATTGATTGTGTTCACTCTTGAAGGAGGTTGGAATTCCAAGACCACTTATAGAACCGTTCAGAACTCAAGGTCGCACAACCGTAACAACCCGTAAACGACAACGAGGGGTCGAGGCCATCTGGAGTGATCCTTATTAGACTCCTTGTCACTGTGCTGGGTACACAAAATACATGGTACCTGCATCCAACAAAACCATCCTCGTCGATATCCACTGTACATAAAAAATACAGGCATATGTACATACTTACACATAAGAAGCAAAGGCAGAAGGTGACTCACTGGTCACAGTTCCGCAGCAAACATCCCTAAAAATTTCATTAACCGGACCTGCCCATCTCTAGTTGACATTCACACACATCCTTTGCAACTTAAGTCGACAGTAGAGTGGGAAATCCACCTCCAAGCTATAAAAACACTCTTTACTGGGATTAGACTTGAGATCTTTTGGAAATCTGCCGAGCGATAGCTTTTCCTAATGCACTCAGTACGGAACTATTAGTACCGTGGCTGTGGTAGGCTTTGGTGAGATCAATTACAAAAATAACGGCTGCAGTTTCCTTAAACACAGAGGGAAACACAAGTCCATGTTGAACCCCACGCCACGGTTTTGAATTTAGTTGTAAATAAATCGTAATTCCAAGAGTGAAAAAAATGCCCCAAAACACGCTGTCGTGTATCATTATTAATGCCAAAGTTCCTGGAAGGAACCCAAGTTGCATTAGTTATTATTTTCTCTCCCCAGAGGATTGGGGGAATAACAGTTTTCCACAATCGACTGAATTTGACAGCCAACATTCATCGATGACGAGACGGAGACTAAAGAGCAGCCACCTAGGAACTTGTATATCAGTAAGGAGTTATGCTTACAGAGGTACCTACGTCGGTACTTATGCTTTGTCAGCTTGCATAAACAGTTGCAAGTTCAGCGTGGACTACACTACCCCTCGGAAACTTTTCCTTTTTATGCTTCTTTCCAGTTCCGTTGAGACAATAAATATCGTTACGTTTTCTCCTAACAAAATAATAAGATTGAGAACTACTGAGCGTAGCGGGTTTGAAGGAAAGTGGAATATCAAAGAAGGAAAAAAGATTTAATTTTTGCAGTTTGATTTATGCAGTTGCAGTTAGGCAGTTTTGTTACTTTAATTATAGCTAGATCCAGAAGTATAGTACAAAAACTAAATGGTCTTAAAATAGGAAAAAATGCAACAAAAAGGATTAAAACTTTCTCGTACTTACAATTTGATGGATGCATCGTGGATTTAGAGATAGTATTAGACGTTTTAGATGCAACCGTTTTTACAGTGCATAAACGTACACCTGATTATAATACATCCTGTTGTAAATAAACTGTGGAGCCGTAAAAATATCTTGATTTTTATAGGCGGTTTTATATATGATGCTGACTAAAGGTAATTTTAATTTAGATTAATATTTCCTCCAGGTGTTTTTCTTAAGGAAGTACACCGTAAAAAATATTACATCCTAACCAATTTATATTTAATTATCATTATAACTTGATTATAAGCCCAGTTAGAATGCATCTCAAGTTCGTCTGAAGTGCCTCTAACCATTTAATGTGTGATTTATTTTTATTTTTAGTCAAGCAAACGTTTAAAAACTGTTTAAATAGCAAGTTTTGAAACGTACGAAAATTTTTCTATTCGGAAATTTGGAAATGTTTTAAAACTATAGAAATAGGAAATTGTGAATCGTTCAAAATTTGGGAAATGCTTTTTTGCTGAGATACAAATTTTGAAAAGTTCAAATTTATTGACACAGGAAATTTTGAAACGTTCCAAACTTGACGAAATAGGCAATTTCCCAGCCCAAGATGTGTCCTTAATGCATTTCTTACGCACTTAAATTGTATCCTAACTGCGTTCACTAAATACAAGGAGGTTGTTGACGTTCTAGATGCCTTTTTTCCTGCTTTAAGATTCTTTATTTTTTACGATGGAGAAATATGATGTTTATAAATATAAGCAAGCATTAAAGTAGAGACTAAAATAATCTTAAAATGGGCATATTTACTAAAACAAAATTATTACGAGTGGATTTTAAATTTGTCTGTGTGAGCAGAATTTTATCTCTGAAAAGGTTAAAGAAATATCCCTTTAAATACTATACATATTCATAGTATTATTGAATTGCATGCTGAAATTATTTTTATTCTTTGGGTGCTGTGATGATGACGACGGACATCAACATTGATAGCTGCATCTGGTCCACATTCACATCGACGTCCTGACTTTACAACTTCCTCTTTAATATAAATGTAGCATCGAAATCTTAACCAATACTGTATAAACGCTTGCCTGCGATTTTTATGACAACACGCATAGGTTACATACAAGAAAGTGTGCCTAATGCGTTTCCAGAAATAAAACTGGCGAAGAAACTTTTGGGAATTTATGAATACAGTTAACTCTCTTAGTGGTATAAAATGGGACACGTTTTAGGCTTTTCAAGATATTTGAATTGAAGATGGTGCAGATGATGCGATTTTCCAAGTCAATTAGACTACATGGAAGAAATGGTTTACTTTTACTTTTGCCTTTGCTTCTGCTTCTTCTCCACTACCAGCACTCACCGTCACCAGTTTAATGAAATTTCCGGAAAAAGACGAAAACGGGGGTTTGCTTTGGAATACAATCTCGTAATAGTGTATAAACACTCAGTATAGATTTTATTATATTTTTTATCTAGCTTCATTTATTTCTTCGGTTAGTGTGCCAATTTATATTTTCCCCTTTGTATATACAAAAATTAGCCGGTTTACAGGACTACTTTATTACCAATTTTACTTGCGCTGACTACGAAATCGTCACCGTGGAACACAGAATGTTCGGCGCAGCTTTCCTTAATTCTAAGATACGTCGTATGCAATTTTTTCCTAACGTGTATGGCGTTACGAAATGAAATTGAAAAAAAAACTCAAGATCGTTTCGTGTTTATGACAATTTCATGTGAAGTGATGTTTCGTGGAACTGAGGAAAACTGAACTTGTAGGATATGTATATACCTATGTATTTTGATTATACAAGGCAGTATAAACTCGCTACAGTATAAAATCGAATCGAGTTCTTGGAGTCGATTTTATTCCGCTGTAGATATCAAGTGATATTTCATAACAGCTGATATTTAGGATCACAATTTTGTATAATTACGCCCTTATATATACTCATACACTGTAAAAACTTGTGCATCTAAAGGACCACAAACCTGCGCGTTGCTAGCAATTATGAACGCATTTAGAATGCATCTCAAATTTTCCTAACGTGCATCTATCTGGAGGAGATCTGAATCAAATTGAAAATTTAAAAAGTGTATTAATACCGCATCTCACAGTCCACGATGTGTTTATAACATTTAGAACTTTTTGAAATAGTGTGTACATGAAATTTTGAAACTTTTGAAATAGTGTGTACATGAAATTTTGAAACTTTTGAAATAGTGTGTTTATAAAATTTTGCACCTTTTTAAAATGGTGTGCTTAGGAGAATTAGCACTTTTTTGAAAAACAAATTTATGAAATTTTGGACTCTTTTGAAATGGTGTGCATGTGAAATTTTGGACTTTGTTGAATGGTGTATTTATAAAATTTTGCACTATTTTGAAAGAGTGTGGTTATGAAAAATTGAACGTTTTAGTGTATTCATGAAATTTTGCACTTTTTGAAATGTTGCGCTTTTGAAATCTTTGAAATGAAATTGAAATGTTGCACTTTAAATTTTTGAACAGCTCATTTTAGAAATTTCGACCATTTTTGAATAGCTAATTTAAGAAATGAAATTTTCTGAATAGCTGATTTAAGAAATTTTGAATTTTTTTGAAACAGTGTATTTATGACAATGTAATTGTTTTAAATAGATCGCTTTAAAAATTTTGAGCTGTTTTGAAATGGTGTTTGTAAAATTTTGGACCTTTTTGAAACGATGTGTTTATAACATTTCATTAGCCTCTTTTCGTTTTTAAGATTCCTTAGTTTTAGCAGTGTACCAACGATAACGATACACAAAATTCCTGGCTTTTCACGTTCCTGTTTAAAATAAAATTCAATGCATGAAAAGTTAAATATCTACATATCTCTAGTGGGCTCATCTGGGAAGAACCAGGAACAAAGAATCGAGCTAGCAAATGCACATAAAACTTGTGAACGGGTTTTGTCCTTGAAGCAACCACACAACCATGCAGGATTGGAAGTGCTGGTGTCACTTATGAATATTCAAATGCTAATTAACTATTTATTGGGAAAATCGATACATTTTATTATGTAAATTATGAAGTAATCTGCGAATGCAAAGCTCTTCATATGAATCCGTTCTAATCTACCATCTACCATCACCATCCTTGGAGTGGAAGTGGAGGAAGCAGTAACTATTCTTTTGACATATTTAATTTGGATATACACACATGTATACTCTATGCCCATATAAATATACTTAGATTTGGGCAGAGTATCAAAATACACGCTAAAATAATTGCGATAGTATCATGTGGAGCCCTAGTGTGGCTGCAGTGAGTGGTGCTTTGCCGTGCTGTAAATAAAGTGATAGTCTAAAGTCTAAAGCCCAAGCTGTGTTTTTCTGACAAAAATCCCTCTCTCTGATCTCAAAGCTAATTTTATTTGTGGGAATTGGCTCCGAATAAACCCATTCAGCAATGCTATTTTATGTTCGACAGAAAAAAAAACTATAACGTTCACTCGTAATTATTCCGCAGTCCTTACCATTCATACATATTTTCCCTTTTTACGATTTCCATGCACGATATTTGCACAAAACCATGAGGAAAAAATAAATGCTCAAGTTCCCTTCTCCGTGAAATACTGACTGACTGACTGTACTGTGCATAGGTACACATGTTGCCATTTGTAAAGTTAAGTAACTAAAAATGAGTGGATGAGGTACCTTCGTAATGATTACCTATGCACGCATAAATCCCAGTGCATTTTTTCCGTTGAGTTGACTTTTTCTGAATTTACCAGGTACATGTTTATTTGACAACATCGTTCTACAAGAATTATTCTTCCTTGGCCCTTCTTACCTTGGCTTGGCTTGGTTTGGCTTGGTTTGGTTTGGGTTGTGCGGAGAAGGTAGGATATAAAGCAAATATAATGGGATGCGTAAATAATTTTTATGCATGTTAGGTATGTAGTTTGTAAGGCTTATACGTCTACTGTCTACTCCCACCATACCATACCATACCATACTCAAGAGGGTAGTCCCTTATGAAAATTTTTTGCTACAGCTTGTCACATCTTGGCGGTGGACTGACAGGGAATAAAACTTGCCCGGCTTCTCCTCCTTTAGAAAGTACATGGCGGAATTTCACAATGTTCCATTTTTGCATCCAATTCAATTTTACAATAACATCTGGATACAATATGTCAGCGTAGACTGGGACCGAGATACAATGTAGATATATCTGGATAGATACATATATCCATAAGAATTCATGTAGGTATGCATGTCAAGCCTACATTTTAAATGTGCTTCACAATTTTCATATTTGTTTACCTCATAAATTTTGAACTATTTTTTATATGACGGCATACTAATGTGAGTAACGGTAGGTAAACCATATTTATCAAATTCGTACCTGTGCGAATATAGTCTTGACTGTTCGCACTGTAATACAGTACAGTACAGTACACAGTCCCCATGTTATGTTCTCACAGAAGTTCAGTTCGTCCAAGTTGAAGTTGAAGTTGAATAGTGAATGCATTGCGTTCCTACTCTTTTGCTGCTTGTGCCTCAGTCTCAGTCTCAGTCTCAGCCTATGTATAGCTCGTGGTTGTGACAACAAACTTGTAGAAGGGAATCCAATATGTTGGTGCTGATGGTATGGTATGGCATGGTATGGTATGGTTTGGTCTTCTGTTCTCTTCTGTTCTGTTCTGTTGGGCTCGATGCGATGCGAGAGCGGACGGCGCATGTAAGCCTCGCTTAGACCAAAAACCAGTATTTAGGTAGAGAAAGTCAGACAAACCGGTCAGAGCAAGAAAAGTTCTCGCACTGTCACACGGAAAAGTATTTTCACTCAAGATCCCATCAAGACTTTTGGTGTTTGGTGTAGAACGAGAAAGAGAAAGAGAGAGCGAGAGCAAGCGAGCAAGTGAGAGAGAAAGAGTGAGCAAAGCTGGATTTGATGGCTAAAATCCACTACCCTCTCATCCGTTCCCGTTAACTTACGAATATTCCCGCCGTTACAAATGAAAGAATGATGAGCTTAGCGTTTAAAAACGAATTTGAATTCGGTCAAGCTACTCACATACAGAAGGATAGTCAAAAAGCATAGCTCCAACTCCAACATTCTAAACAAATCACCATCTACAAAAAATTGTTATTGTTCTCGTGATTCTTCGCCTGTTTTCATTTCATTTCTCGTTCAATCTCGTCTCTCGACGCTGATTCAATTGAACAAATAATAGTGCAGTATTACCTGCAACAGAGTGACATGTAAGGGATAAGAATGTTTGCTGAAATTAAAGCAATCTGACTACGGTCCTGACGACATGTATAAATACCATAGAACCAAATCCAGTGCTTCTCGGTTCTTCCTGCGTGACCGGTTGTTGACAGTATGTTATTCCTGTGTATGTGCCTCTGGCTTGGAGAAAAGAAACCTTTGAATTAGGAAAAGAGGTGAAAACTAACGAAATTATTCATATGTGAACCAACGAGTGTTTACTGTGCAAATAGAGCGGGCGAAATTTGTTCAAGTGTGAGCTAACTCGTTGTACCGTAGCCGTAAAGAGACGTATGTGTGTATGTATGTAGGTACTCTGGATAATAAATAAGTTGAGGAGGAATGTGTCAGAGAAATACTCAAGTACAAGCTTACAGTAGCTTTGGTCAGTGAACTAAATGACATGTGACAATTGGAACAAGCACAACTTGAAGCTTATTATGACATTTCAACTTTGAATCGGCAAACTCAAATTTCTTGAACAAATAAACAGAAATGAATACACGGTAAACGAGAGTTGGGATTACAAAACTAGAATACACAAGTGACACATACATAGAGACACTTTGTGTACATGTAGTTGGATACTCTTTCTCTGTATGTATGCAATTTACTTAAATCCGTGAAGCTGCGAGAGTGTCATGCAATACATATAACATTTCCGCCAAATATTCGATTCCAGTGCCCCAGTGTTTTCCCTTCGACTATGTACCTCGATTCGTAAATTTGTGGAGGAATATTTGACTTTTGACTTTTGCAAACTTTCCATGGCACAATGCTACCGCTTTGTCAAATGAACCGAGGCAATATCTCCATGTCAATGTACATTGGATTGATACAGGATCGAGCATTTAATTAGGGTATACCTTCTATACAGAAACCATAAGTGTACACACACACACACACACTTGTTATAAAAAGCTAAAAAGAGAAAAGCCATTGGAAATTCAGAGTCTTGAGCTGATACTGTTTGTATACACATACATACTTATGACTGGGGAAAATTAATCGAATTCTCTCTCTCCCATTTGGTAAGAGAGTATAGGGAAATTGATGGTGAAAACAGGGTTCGTTATTACTAACTGTAACGAGGGCGATCCATCAATGTCGGTTATGTGGCTGTAACATGGAAATATTTTCTAGGTCGATTGACGATGTTCTTGAGAGAAGAAACGCATCAAAAAGATAATTTCCCAGGGAAAAAAATACATACATATTACAGATATACCGAGTACTTACAAATTCCCTATTTATCCCCTTGAAGTTTTTTTTATTTATTTATAAACAAAGCTCCTTATGGGTAGTCGTAGTCGTTGTCGCCCATGGAGCATAGTATCTTCTGTCTGTACTCTTCTTTTTTCCTCGACTCTGGTGTGCTGTGGAACAGTATTTATTGGGTTAGTGCCAACTCGTACTTTCATCCTCCTTCATTATATCTGAATTTCCCAAATTAGTGTTTGCTTATATAGTCTCTTAAAAGAGGAGAAGAGTGAGAGTAAGAGTGAGAGTGAGAGTGAGGCAAGGGAAATCTTGGACTATCTCTATCTGTAGTTTGTGAAAGAGTATGTTCGTACCCACTTAGCTACGACATTACTGCTGCTGATTGCCAGTTCAAAGCCAAAGCCAAAACCAAAACCATAGCCATAGCCGTAGCCGTAGCAAGAGCCAGAACGAAAGCCAAAGGCAACCAATACCAAACTCAGCAATCATGGAAAAAACTAAAGATAGAATTTGGGAAGCATCTGTGTAGCTCGATAAAATATAAAACTTTCCCCAGCTTACCTTTCAAGTCCCACCTCCTCTCTAAAGGCTACGGTCATGGCCTTTTTAACTCCACAAGGTCTTCGACTACTATCAGCAAGAAAATCCAGATCCAGGATTCACCAAATATGTGTCGCTCTCTAATAGTAAGTTCCAATGGGTTGTTAGACATGTGTGCAAGTTCGACGAAAGCTTGAAGTGAAGCGAGTACATTCCTCTCCTCATATCTCTCTACATACTACACACCCTTTTTCACTGAGAAAACCTAGCGAACCGGTCACAAGTGTGTTACAAATTTGAACCTTGAGTTTTATAGGATATCCTGCTCTGACTTTTAAAAACAAAGGACTACCTCCCATACCACACCATATCATACCATGTTCTAAAAGGATATGCCAAGTTACTGTATGGTGGTAGAAACTATTATATTACAGTAGAATCATATTACACCAACCAGTGTGATTTGTAGTACATACAATTTCATAAGATAACAGCGAAAATCTAATTTTCTTCTCGTGTGCTAAAGAGAGACATGCTATCTATACACACACAAGCCGACGTATATATGTATGTACTATAGTGGGAGCAAAAAGTGTAATCTAATCGTGGTGTATTTATTTCATACACTTTGAACAAGACTCTCTGAGATTTCCAAACTGAACTGAATTGTACTGAACCTTTATCCATTTTACAATTGAATGTGATATCGAGAAGTTTACTTAAAGAACAAGAACAAATTCATGCGTGTGGATGGATGGATTGCAGTGCAGTGGATGCAAATAACATAAGATTGGAGAGAGAAAAGTAAAGTATCGGAGGGAAACAGTAATATGATGTGATCAATCGTGTAAGTGTGGACCGGACATTGGACATATAACTTAATTTGTGAAAGTGATGGATAGACTGTAGCTTAAATGCTGTACATACTCATCAAGTCATGAGTAGATGAATCAAGTGTTTTCCGCCTTGCTCATCGATTCGACTTTCATACTGTGGACAAAAGTATGAAAACTAATAACAGTTCCCTGTAACAAAAGCCTGTCAGTATTATGTATGTATTATGTCGAGAGAAATGCAAGTGGAGATTGAGGCGAGGAGCAACTTAACTCAGTCACTAACGATAAGTTTTTAGCCACGATTCACATTTGAATGAGAAAAAGCTCGTGTGTTGTTCATTTGTTGTAGGTTGGTGTTGGTGGTGGGCCATTTTAAGTGGCAACCACAACAACCCATTTGCTCCTCCTAATGCCTGGAAATCGTGACAAGATAGATAGTCAAAGTAGACAATGTCAAATCCAAATTCAAAGCCAAACTCAAATCCAAACTAAAACCGAAATCCAGTCAGATTATGTTGTAAAAGCAGCAATCATAGAGACGTCGAATTTACCCCTCCACAGTCAAGATGGAAATGAGAGGAAAAAGTTATGGAGTGACTGTTGTAATGACTCGACTAACCAAAACCTCACTCCTCTCCAGTGCAGCGGTCAAGAAAATTACAAGGGACGAGAACAAAGAATTGTTTCCTTGGGGAGCGCTCCTAATGATAATAATGTGCTGGTATCATGTGAGCCAGTGGAAATTGAGAAAGAAGTGTCGAATAATGTCACACTACCGAGAGTCAGAACTGCTTCGGCATCCTCTCCAGATAATAATATACTTGTAGCCCGTTCAGAAATGTTATATGAATGTGTGAGAGAGAGAATGTGGGGTGAAGCACCAGCACGAGTTACAGATACACCAAGTATTGGCAGGAAGACGGAAATCCAGGAAAGAAGGAAATCAAGGGCAGCCCTCCTAATCAGTCTGTCGCAACTAATCAGATTACTGAGCTTTATATTTCCAGTGACATGTATTGCCCATTACGGCTTGAAACTGTCCGCGTCCCTTCCCCCGCTGAGTGTCAGGTGTCAAATTAGGTCTGTGAGAAGTGATTTGATCTGCATAATCATGGCTCTCTTCTTACTGTCACCCGTTGTCACACCAGTCATCACTTCCAATTCCGTTCTTCCAATGGACATGCCAGGCAAGATAAGCTCATTCATTCATTCAAAAACTTGTTCCACTGTTTACCTTTCACTTTTAACAATCCAATCCTATTAATCTCACTTCTCTAGATAGAGAAGTGTATTATTCCACCAAATCCTTCATTTCATTCGCACCAAATTCACATCCGCATTCAATTCCCTACATTCACCATCAACATCAACATCAACATCAATGTTTTTTCTTAGGAAAGGGATTGTGGCATATGGAGAATCAAACAATCAAAGGCATTATGCATTGCATTAGGGTGTTGATCTGACCAATGGATATTTTATTACCGTACTTGTACCTTCGCTGAATAAATTCACTGTGAGTATCTGTAGCCAGTGCTGAAAAATAATTACTTATTTCCACATTCAGTCAAAGTTCACATTACTAATAGACATTCACTTCAAATGTGGATGGATCTGGATCTAGTGGTTGGTTACAACATTGTTTAATTTAGTTGGAGTGCTGGGATATGTACCAGTATAAGGATAGAATTGCTCTTGCTATTAACTATTAGGATAGACTATAGAATGATATTGAATTTTATGGGAGTCGTTGATGTATAATTATATACAGCTTTCCATCCAGATACATCATTCAGTTGATGTTGATACGCGTAGATATTAGTGCTTCTCTTCTCTTCTGTGCTCTTGCTCTTGCACTTGCTCTCAGCTCCAGCTACAGTTTCAGCTTTACTGCTTTCTCAATGTATCCCTGTTCGACTGTGGGAGAATTGTAGAAGGGAAAGTAAAGGTTTAGCACAGAACAGAAATGGAAATGTTTCTCTCTACTGCTCCAGCATTGACATGAACAGGAGCGCTTGCATCCTTCTTGCGTGATCGTCTTCCATTGGATTCTCACGTCAAAAGCTGGCTAATGCTCAATAGGCTTGAGTACTTGATTCAAATACCGATGTATATGTAGGAAGGTACATAAGCCTGGGCATCTGGTATTGAACGGTCTGGTAAAATATCACATCTATATGCTGTGACTAAATTTGTTGCATTTCTCAATCTCAAGAAACATTTCTCTTCTTCATCCATACTTGGCGTGAGACAACTGGCTGGAAGCTAGTGGAAGTATGTACGGGAGCAAGCAGAAGTATGGTGTAAAAATTGATGCGTCTAGAACGCGTGAAAAATAAATTGTGTTTTGTATAGTTGTGAATGAAGTTAGGATGCATCTCAAATTTGCCTAAAGTGAAGGTAAACATCTAAAGTGAATCTAAAGCGCATCTCAATATCTTTAAAATTTCAAAATTTTTGAAATAGTGCATTTGTAAATTTTTGGACCTTCTTGAATTGTTATGTTCAGAGAATTTTCAAGTTTTTTGAAATATTTTTTTTTGAATTTTCGAACTTCTTTGAAATAGTATTTTTGAATTTTTGAATTTTTTGAAATAGTATTTTTGAACTTTTTTGAAAGTGTTTTTGAATTTTTGAAATTTTTTGAAATAGTGCGTTATTGAATTTTTTAACTATTTAAAATTGCGCGTTTTTTAAATTTTAAATATTTTTCAAACACCGTTTTTAAATATTTGTAACTTTTTAAAATGATTTATCCATAAAAAATTGGAAATTTTTTAAAATGGATGAACCTTAAGTTCATTAACCATGGTCTGAAAATTTAAAGCACATCTAAAACTCATTGAATGTACATCTAAAGCACACCTTTCGCACCATTCCAAGATGCGTTTTGAAGAAGTTTGTGATGCACTTAAGATGCATCCTAGCAGTGCTAATAATTCTATTATATACGCATGTATAGGTTTTTTACACTAAAAATGCATTTGTACTGTTCCCTTTTCAAGATACTTTAGTTTTGACAGTGTACCTCCAAGGAAAAATCAGGGTGTAGGTAATGCATGAGCTAAGCTGGGAAGTGAAAGGATCGTGGTTGGTATTATTATTTTGGGATTTGAAATAAAAGTTTGCTTTCGCATTGAATGGTTGAACCAATTTTTTGGGGATATCGTATGATTCTACCTTACGTTGCATTGTCACAGTCGCATTGCACTGCCATGCCATTGTTCTCAAACTCCATCTTATGCACCTGCATGAAGGAGGGAAAGTTCCCTGTGTGGTACGCCAATATTAATATAACTCAAAATTACATGCCTTAATACCTTTTACATATAGCATGAGTACCAAACTCGACTCGTCATGCCTAATGAAATCTTGGTGGTCTGGTCTTGGTCTTGGTCTTTGTAACATAAGCTGTGTCTGGGAAAGCCTGAACTTTACATGTCTCCTTCTACATACCTCTATAGGTACATATGCAACGCAATTTAGAAACCTACCTGTATATATAATTATATCGACATTTACTCCACTGTAGGAATCCATTTTGCATTGATTTTCCGCTACAACCACCACCACTACGACTCCTCTATAGGCATTACCACACCAGGGAATTAAGAAAATTTTCATTGACACGGAAAACACCCACGCAGAACAAATGAAACATTTATCCAATTTATTCCTATACTCATTCTAATGACAGTCTTTATCCCCTACAATTAAGTAAACATTATTATGCGCACGCTCGCTACCAATACCCACAACGTTTTTCATTTCGTGCATTCTTCCTTCCTACCGATATCAGTAGTCGTGGAAAAATTCAGACGGAGGTACCTACCTATGTGTGTATTGTACAGGTTTTAATCCTGGAGCACAATGTAGACATTTCCATCAACCGAATTCGTATCGTATCGTATCTAATGCGGATAGAAAGTGAGGATGTTTGCTTTATATCTACCCATGTGGACAGATCAACTTCCTTTCCCACAGGCAACAGTAGGATAGTACCACGAACCTACCCACGTTGGTTCTGAAGCACCCAACCCCCGCCCGAAATTTTGGAAAATTTAAACTTTTTCAAAAAGTGTCAATTCGAAAAAAATTACACCCTATCCAGAAATTTTGATTTGAAAAAATATCCCTTTCGAAAACTGTAAATTGGAGAAATTACGCGCTTTCCGAAAGTGCTAATTGCAAAAATTTCACCCTTTCTGAAAGTGAGAACTGGGAAAATTGAAAATTTTCAGAAATTGTTAGTTACAAAAAATTAGATCCTGTCGAGAAATTTTAATTTGAAAAAATTTCTCTTCGAAAACTGTAAATTGGAAAAATTACGCGCTTTCAAAAAGTTCTAATCACAAAAATTACAACCTTTCAAAAAGTGTTATTGAAAAAATTAGACTTTTTCAAAAATGTTAATCGGAGAAAATGACTCCCTGTCCATAAGTTTAATTAGTTTTAATAAGCTTTAATTAGAAAAACATGTAGATCTTTTCGAAAACTATAAATTGGTAAAATTGCATCCTTTCCATAAGTGTTAATTAAAAAAATTAGAGCTTTTCAAAAAGTCTTCATTTCAAAAAGGCGCATTTTCAAAAATTGTTACTTAGAAAAGAAAAATTAGACCTTTTCAGAAACTGATAATTGAAATTGTTTGGAAAGCTACTTGTTCAGAAAAATTTTACTTAAAAAATTGGACTTCCCAAACTATCAATCCGTAAAACTTGATTTTAAAATCAAGCACCCCCCCTCTGAAATATAATCCCAGGTACGCCACTGTGTTGTACCTATATCCATATATGTATGCGTAGTGGGTGGTTGACATGGCGGAGAGCAAACCTATTTAAATAACCATATCTGTATACATTCGTAATTATAAACGGTGGCGGTTTTAATTTTTCTCAAAGTGAGATACGAAAACAGGTTTTTTATTGAATGAAATTACTCTACGTGACTGTACAATTGAAATTGTACATGAATGCAGGCTTTGAAGTGAAGTTATGCAACGCAATCTGGAAGACTAAACTAATAACAAGCGCATGATAATCATACACACGTGTCAGATAAGTGTAAGAGACTCGAGTAAACAGCATCCACTCATTTCATCGCAGAACTAACCCAGCACATCTTTGCACACTGCTGAAATCTGCGACCACTGCACTGCACTGTGAGAGGAAAAGGCGTGCGGGTATAATCCATGTGTTTCAGCTTGAATTAAGCTGAATTTCACAGACTCAAAAGTGATACTTTCCATTTCCACTTTCAACAGCTCCCTCCACTTACTCCTTCATACTTCTCGACACGGGGAACAAGGACAAAACTACCAAAGTTTCCAAAGAGTCCATATGCTCCTAAAGATAATATGCACCTGCGTGAAGCCAACGCATTGGTAATGTTTACGGATGGATTGTAATTATGTGTAGTCGACGACGCTTCCACTCATTCCTCCACATTAATAAATCATAAAACTTAAGTGGATGAGGCATAACTTTATTTTTAAACTGTATACCTACATACACACAATCCTCATCTAGTCAAAATGCGGCAAAATATGAATATGCTTTGGTACCTTAGTATCCCATGACATCTACATACATACCTTAACATATTAGCTCTGTTCCTACAGATATCCGTATTGCGGTAATTAATAATGAGGAATTATGGTTTCGAATAAAAACCTGAATCTAAACTAATGATCAACTAATAAAATGACTACCTTTGTAAAGTAAGTACCTATCATCAAAATCAACCTGAGGAAATAACTGCATTAATCTATGACATTGTGATTTTGTATATCGGGAATAGCTCAATAAATAATTAAGCGCGTATTACATAATTGTTTAACTACACAGGTAGTCCCATGTCCTATTCCACTCAACCGGTGTACATACATACATATATGTAAATGCATCATTTACTTTTCACGCAATATTGTACCCAGCCACCCAATGTTCGCTTAGATATGCTGAGGACTACATACTTCACTTACATATTTATACATGTATGTAACTTACTACTTCATTTCTTCTTCTCACTACCTACATAATTTACGCGGGTAGGTATGAATAATGAAATACGTTTCCTAGTAGACCAAGTACATATTGATTTTATTTTGTGCAAATGTTCCGTGTAATATCAGCATCAGCAAGAAACAATTGCTGGTTTAAACCCACTCTTAAATAATTTGCAAAATCCACTAACCTTCTTGTTTTTTCCGGTTACAGTATATTCAATTTAAAGCAAGTATTACTATTATACATTTCCCATAAGTTAAGGTAGGAGAGGGGAAATTTGGATGCAGGAATAGAAAGAATGAGAGTTGGTAAGAAAGTATCCTTTGAGGATATTATTCCAACTCGGCATTGTATGGTACACTGTATGTACATATGTTCATGTTCATATATGCCTACTGTAGGTACTTGGGTTGGGTTCTACCTTGGGACGTACTATTGTTAGTTTGGAAGGAGAATAATTTCAAATTCTTTCCTGATATCTTCCCACAATGAAGTTGTACGTTTCCAAGACAGCACAATAAAATTCTCAAAACTAATTGTGTAACAGTGTGTGTGCCTATAACCTACTAGCCTATGTATGTATTTGCACAACTGGAAGGAGGAGAAATTTATTTTTGCAAAAATGCGTACGAATGTATGTATTTGAAAGTGAAGTTTTTAATGTAAAGTAAAGCTATTTGGATGACGATGGCGATGGAGATGGCGATGGAGATGGAGAAGGCGAGGCATGCTGTGATGCATACGAGTACTACAACTACTTTGGGCACTTCCACTTGCAAAGGTACAAAGGAATTTGTTCCTCTTTGCGATTCTGATTGTTTGCATTCCCTTCACATACTCTAAACGAATCAGTAGAACAGGCCAGACCAGGCTCGTCTGGTCCTAGTCTAGACTATAGTCTATCTATACATATGTTACATATATACACCTATATATATCTATATCTATAGGTATAAGTACATATGCTTCATCAGTTTTCCTCAAATGTAAGAAAGAATGGCAAGGGAATAAAGAATATACGAATTTCACTCACTGTATTATTTCCCATCCAATGTACACACAGAAAAAGGAATGGAACCTTTTCTTCATTTTTTCAACGCACAACGCAACTTCTCTTAGGATTCTATTATATTCTCGTCTACAAAAGTATTTTAGACATTTCATATATGGATTGGCGAAATTGCTCTATTCATTTTAGTACGTGTTTCCACGCGTTGATTTCGGATTCCATTCTACTCTACAGGTCATTTTGCAATTTAATTTTACCCTTGGTTTTGTTTATATACTTATTACTTATGTAAGTAGAGTAGGCTCCAGTCTAACAATTAGACTAATGTGGTGCCACAAACCAACGGATTTATATAAGACGAACCATTCGCTTAAAATTACATGAGTAGCTGCCACACCAAAATTATTTATTTAGAATGAACTTTGAAGAGTAAATCATAAGTGAAGTACTTAATCGGAGAAAAGTCACTTGGTTTTGGTTATTAATGATTATTGATGCGTGATGTGAAGCAAATATGCCATTTTTGTCAGAGACATTTTTCAATATTGCATGAAGCCCTGGTTGGAAATATTGGCGAGGAGAAAGTCCCAGGAGCTTGAAAACTAGTCTAATAAGACTAGACCACGTACGTACGTATGTAGGCTGATGTTGGTCTTGGTCTTGGTCTTGGTCTCGGTCTTGGTCCTGGTCCTGGTATTACGTTAGTGTTAGTGTTAAAGTTGGTTTGGTTGGTTTGGTTGGTTGTGTAGGAGGTAAGATGTGTCGATGGTGACAGCATTAGGAGCTCGGCTCGGAAAGTAACTGCGTATCCGGTAATAGCGTTTTGGGTAACCAGGTCCAACGTGTCTGTGTCGTTTTCACAATTCGATTTAGTTGACAGAAATTTTTACGACAAAAAGATGGAAACGAAACCAACGATGTGAGTGGTGATGTGCGTCGTAAAATCTAGTAATGCATGAATATGTATGCAATTTCGGTGGGTTTCTAAGGGAAATTGTTGCTAGTAAAAATGTGTTCGTGTGCTTCAAGACATGTGGGAAGGTGGTGAGGATTTTTTTCTCGTCACATCTCCACCGTGCCATGCCATGCCATGCCATGCCATGCCATGCCATGCCATGGAGAAGAAAACGGAATGAAAGCAGGTGGCCAAGATAAATGCACCTTCTTTCCAATATGTAAAAGCTTATTTATTCAGAATCAGTAGAAGTGTATCGGGGACTCCTGAAGTGATTTACTGTGTTGCGAATCAAGTCTTTCTGTTCAAAAGACATTTCTCCCTGATTTATAGCATTACTTGTGTCAACCAACACACTTGGCTCTGCCGCTTCTAGCGACTCCCTCACCGTCCATAACCTACAAGTACAAACACACAGCCTCCGCTCGCGCTCAGTCATGCTAACTTTCAGCCATCTCCATGTGGTATGCTTATAGTTATATCTATAGCTATATACTTATATAGACTTTTTCCACATGCATATCGCATCGAGTGCAGTGCAGTGCAAAAGCTATACATATATCTAGAGTCTAATCGCAAAGCAAGAGCAACAGTACAGGACGTTAGATAGAGAAGCTTTTGGGTACAACTGTGACACTGGAAGTACACTACACTACATGTAGAGTTCCGAGACCTGGCTATTCATATTGGAGCTTTATTAACGATAAGCATACTCCTAATTTACTCTTTGTTTACACACAAATCAAGTTTACCCTCGCCTACACACCATCTGCAGCGAATAATATGTAGGGAAAGATACGGGCCAGAGTACAGTATCTTGCCATCTTACACTCTTTATTGCGCTTTCTAGTGGAAATTAATGAAAAACATCCATTGTGCTATATTTGTCTCGCCTTCATCGAGTTTAAATGTAATCAGCATCTCTGCGCCCATTACACATTTCCAACTTCAACTTCCACCAACTTTCACCAGCCATGCATAGGTACATATCTGTATACATGTGTATACCTACCTACATATTAGATTATTATTTGCTTACATTCACACACATTTGAACACACTACTACATAACTCCAAAAACCAAAGTCACAAATAACCATTTTCTCAAGGTTCGCCAAAATTAGGAGAAAGTGGTCATAACAAACACTGGCTCTCATGCGTCTTCTTTGTGAGTAACACAGTACATAAAAGGTTTCTAACGTAGGTATAGTAGATGTGTATTACTTATTGCTTCACAAAAGAAACAACGAGAGGCACTCGACTCGTAGTTTCCAAAGTGGAAAAAAATCACTTGTGTGGTTAACCAACTCTCATGCTTTACGATTACGATGAACGCATAGCCATGGCCATGGCCATGACCACGGTCATGCTCTCGAATTTTGTCAATCTTACAAAAAATGGATTTCTCCGTTGTAATGGAGTTACTATATGTGTAAGCACTAATATAATGGTAGGTTCTAGTTCAGTTATAAGGGAACCGTGGAGATATAGAGTGCTCAAGCACTTTCACCAAAACAAGTAAAACAAAACACTTGTAAAAAGTCTAGACAAAAACAAGGAATTAACACAGTAGAGATAACTATGTATATGTAGTATAAAAATAGTTTCCAGTTGTTCGATAAGTGCGTATTGTGATTTGATACTAGTGTCGTCAGCTACTGTCTTTGGTCGATAGTAGCACAATGTAAATACTGATGCATCTAAGAAGCAAGAAAATACACGTATTGAGTAGATTTATGAACGCAGTTTGGAAGCATCTTAAGATTACACAAAGTGCATCTAAAAATCTAAAGAGGGTCCAAAATACGTCAAAAAAGCATCAAAAGCGTGTCCCACACTCCCCGATGTGTATTTATGTTTTTGCGTTGCATTAGTTATGTTTTAGAATGAAATAAAAATGCTTCAAAATAGCCAAAAAAGAAATTTTGAAAATTTTTCACAATGGCTAAAAAGGAAATTTTGAAAGGTTTGAAAATGGTTCAAAGGGAAATTTGAAACGTTTAAAAATGGCTAAAAATGGAAATTTAAAATGATTTAAAAATTGCTTGAATAGAAAATTTGGAAACGCTTCAGAATTATTGAAATATGAAATTTTTAAACGTTCCAAAATTGTTGAGATATCAAATTTTAGAATGAAATGTTTCAAAATTGCTAAAATACGAATTAAAAACACCTGAAAATCGGTAAAACAGGAATTTGGAACGTTTACAATTTTGCTAAAATAGAAACTCTCATAGTAAAGATGCGTTTTTAAAAAATTTTTGATCCTTTTCATATGCATGTCTTCCTACTTATACTAAATTCTTGTAGGTTTTTTGCATTTTAGATACACGGTTTTCTGCTTTAAGATTCTTTAGTTTTTACTATGAACATAGTGGAAGTGGAAGTTTCTATCATTAAAACAGTAAGGTGACGAACAAAAGCCCACTATAATTATGAAACCATGCAGCCCTACTACCGAAGTACATGCATACTTATAATAATCAAAGATTACTTGCATACATTAAAAGTTAGTACACGCATTTTGCATTATGCGACTGTCAGCATTTGAAACTAACTTGAGAACTATACCCCACTATTGAACTCTTCATCAAAACTGGGTCTTTGTCTTTGTAAGTTGTCTTGGTATGGGTGGGTTGAAGATGTATTTTCTACAAAATATCCACAATTTGTGACAGCCATGCGAGATACGGAGGCATGCGTTTAAAAGCCATGCCATCCTATGCCACGCCATGGTACATAGAACTGCCAGACAGACGCAGGCAGAGCATCATTTTGCTTGGTATAATGTCCTTAGCATTTTATTCCTATAACATCTTCATCAGGTTCGAGTTGGGATTGGGAGTCTCCAAGAATATTGTTTAAGTTGGAAGATGCAGTGTATAAATCAAACATGTCTGAACATGATGTTGTCACACCATACCATATCGTAGTTGGACTACAGATACTATAATATTACACACAGTTGAATAAAGTCTTGGTCTCGACCACGGCAGGGTGGTAGAGGCAGGAGAGGAGACGAGTGGGAGTTAGACTCTGTGGTTTTAATCGGAAGTTGTTTCCAAAGATAAACCCGCATTTGGGGTATTTTAAAATGAGGTCGTGAGGTGTGATAAGATAGTGGTACTGCCACTAGTGGCACGCACGCTTCCATCCAAGTCTCTCCGTACCTTCCTCATAGATCCCAAACAGATCCAAACCAAATCATATACCAGTCTTCCTACGTAACTACTCTATATACATACATAGACTTATAATAAATTGGCTACTCTTCACTTCCACCTCTTTCCAACTCTGTTCCCCCTCCCTACATCCATGAAATATGGCACAGATACTTTGCTTTATGAACGTGAAGATGAGACTAACCAACTAGCCACAAGAGTAGCTTCCCCGATTCCAAATTCCGGTGGAATAGTAACAAGCAAATTAGATATTCTGGATTATGTATTTTGCACCTGCACGTACTATACCGCATCCAAAGTCTGTTCCAAATCATGAAGGAATACAGATATCCAAGGGAAAAGTTGATGCTTAGGTAATTCAAATACGGATTCGACTCGAGTAGTAATAAGAAAGGCTGACGAATTACCCCGAAGAATATTAGATCTACGCTTCATGTTCCATTTCAGTTTCCGAGAATTCGGTAAATTGAGGATTTGTTGCTTTCCTTCCGATTTGTTGACAATGTTTAGTCTCTCCTGGAAATGAGGCTGATGTGTAACTGTATAACAATTATTGTATCGTATTGTTAGTAATAATTCCATTGGGCAAGTACTTATAAGTACAAGTACTTATCTATTTACGTATACATTTATTGTTATACTCCGGTCTTTCCCAACTTTCAATAGCACGTGGTACACCAAAGTACCACTAGAGTAATCAGTAACCATTAAAGTAACCCCTCAAGGAGAAAAAATAATGAGAATTCTCGTTATTAAAGTATAATTACAAGCCATTATATACCTCCTTTGTATTTCTGACGTATGTAGGCTTGTAGTATGGAATGCTTTTTCTTGTCCCCGGAGAGGCGAATACAAGTACATATTAGTTAGTACACTGTAAAAACTTGTGCATCTTAATCGCTAAAAAGCTGCAAGTACAAGTATTTAGTGTAATTATAAATGAATTTAAGATGCATCTCAAATTCACACTAAGGGGATCAAAAATCTAATACGCATTTAAAGTGCATCTAAATTGGACTTACATGCTATTAGTTTAAGATTCGGTCTAATAAGTTTGTCATGCATTTAATATTTTTTTCAGACTGTTAAAATAAAAAATTGAAACGCTTAAAAATGGTGAAATTAGTAAATACTTTGAAACGTTCAAAAACTGTTAAAATAGGAAAATTTTAAGCGCCTAAAATTTGATAAAACCAAAATTTTTGACACGTTAAAACTTTTAAAATAAGAAAATTTTAAGCTCCAAAAAATTGATAAAACCGAAAATTTCGACACGTTAAAAATTGTTAAAATAGGAAAATTTTAAGCTCCTAAAAATTGATAAAACCGAAATTTTCGGCAAGTTAAAAATTGTTAAAATAGGAAAATTTGAGCGCTTAAAAATTATAAAACTGAAACTTTTGAAGAGTTCAAAATTGTTAAAATGCCTAGAAAATTTAAAAGCGCCTAAAATTGATGAAGCCAAAATTTTGAAACTTTCAAAAATTGGTAAAACCTGAAATTTTGAAGCGCTTAAAAATGCTGAAATTGGAAAATTTACAGTCAAGATTCCTGTTTAAACGTGTTTTCAATGTAACTGCTTAAGTTGCCTGTGTTCAATATTATATGAAATACGAGCAGGTTTTAGATCTTCTTTATGTATTTTTTGCTGTTCAGTTTTTACACTATACTTAATATGTTAATACTTCACGATTTATTCGTCTTTTGCTTTGTGCCCTCTGACAATATCCAAAGGACAAATAGCCATGTTATCTTCGGTTTCATTAACAACTGTAAAACGGTACTCGCATTTATGTAACGTCAACATTAATTTTACTTTCGTTAGCATGACATACCTAGCAATTCTACTGTACAGTCCTGTAATCAGAATCACAATGGATTGAAATACGAGTTGAATACGAAATTGGGTTGGGTGAAGGTCAAAGATCATTGTAATTAGTCCTGACACCCGAAACTACAAGATACAATCATAAAATATCATGTTAGTATTTCCAAATCCGAGTTTGAAACTGTGTGCGTGTCAGGTAAAAGTTTCTAGGTACTATGCAAATTTTTGCAATAAACCTACAGCACTTGATACTTGTAAATAAACCACCAAGTTGTCAAATCCACAGTAAGTACAGATATTGAAAATAGTTGAAAATATGAGCATGCAATGCAATGTAATACAAGTACATACATAGTGTACCTACCACAGCACAGTACTCCTATACCCAGGTGGCAAGTTTAAAATGTTGTGTGGTCACTCCAAGTTTTTTGCCCAATCCGGCAATATCTCTCGACCGTTCTCAATTATGCATTGCATTGGAATAGTACATCGAGGTTGAAGACTATATCATGAGACTATGTATATCGTACGTATTTCCTTGCACAATATTTTACTTGACTTGGCTTGTCTCCATATTTTTCCCAGAGACTGTGGCCAACACATATCTATGACACTGTGCAGTGTGAGTATATCCCGAAAGAAATATAAATGTGTTTTGGTAAATCATTAGTCATTTGTGCTCACATTACTGATCGTGAGACTGGGATTGGGACTGGGACTAGAACTAGAACTGGGAGTCTACCATTTCCTCACGTATGCGTCTCATTCAACTCGACAACCCAGAAATCCACAGAAAAAAAGGTAGGGATTAGGGAGGTACATACATGCATACATACATACATAAATACATACATACATAACATAGGTAGGGAACGTGATAAGGTGAAAGTAAGTGGAAAAAAGCAAAGTTTGAAATATCGAATAATTTGTTTTCTGGTTTGTTGTCATGGACAAGTTCAATAATGGAGCCAAATGTGAAATGAGGTTACGTCTAGAAAATAGGTTTGATTACGGAAAGGCGGTGAATTCCACCCCGAGTCATGGTGAAATGGCAATGATTCTTATTTGAGGAGACGATATTATGTGAAGTGTAAGAAGGAAAGATATTGACCGTAGCATGTGTACGAACCATGAAGCCTATTATAGTAAATCTGACGGTATCGAATTCATTTGAGTTTTCTCTTACCTGTTATTTTTATTCCTTTTGTATTGTGACACACCCAGAATCAATTTCAATAATTGTGAGAAAAAAAAAGTTTTTATTTTTCGGCCTTAAGATATTTTTCATTGCTTTAAAAGCATTGCGAATCCAACCCAAAGAACCAAAATACATATCATTATTTTTATTCAAAAACATTCTCAAATTCAACTTGGTTTGGGTTCGTAATCCAAATCCTGCCTTTTTCTACGGCTGTACCTACCTACGTTTATTGGTATACCTTTACTTTGGGAAGTCTACATACGCTCCGTATGTGGATGTACCGTAAAGCTTCTAATAGATCCCGGGTCTCTAATACACCCCGGGTCTCTAATACAGCCCGGGGTAAAAGACCTAGTTTGGCAATAAAGCCCGGGGCCCTTAATGCATTGA
>JAAXYX010000508.1:0-37148 GCA_036851915.1 Ptenothrix huangshanensis
GTATAAAGTCTTTGGTCTCTTATCTAGCTACTTATCTCACATTCGACAATGCTCACAATTTTTTCTCCTTCTCATAGTCATAGCCTTTATGAAAGTAGGTAGTATATCCGAAGGAGCTAAAACTCCCCATGTATAGAGTAACCTTTACAAAGTACTGTGCATCTTTAAACAAATCTACAGGTAAAGTTAGTACCTATATTAATTGAGTATACGTACACAATTTTTTTTTCATCAATTAATTTTATTTATTTAATTTACCTTTGTATTTAATAAATTTGCAGGTTTATTTGAATGAATCCTCAACTTATTAAAGTTGCAATCTGGAGGTTTCTCATTTGAAATGAAATGGTCACGTATGTAACTGGAGACGTTTGTGCTCATGTCCATGTTCATGCTCATACACCGTAGTATGATCATATCTGTGGAACGAGTTTACCTATACAAATTAAAAGTTTCCTTAAATTATGTATTCTGGATCCCTCCACTCATCAGCAACTCCCACCACTTCCAACATTCAACTCATTTCTAATGCAGCAGTCAAAATATTTCGAGACTTTAAGTAGGCATGTGTGTGAACATGAGCAAGAAAATGTGTAATGATGGATAACTGATGTTTTATTTAATACTCATGGAAAAATGACCGAAGGCAGCTCAAATTCAAAAATGCTATGCGGTCTAATGTCTAATGGAAATTTGGACTGATGGACGTGCATTTTGTGCACAATTAGTTAATTGGACACAGGATTTAGATGACTATACATGTACACACAGTCACTTTGAACTAGAGCAGTGAGAGCATTAAATTTGTACAAATTACTAGATTCAACTACCTCAATCTTACTGATTGGTAAGTAAGTAGCCACAGCAACAAACACCACCAATGCAATGCAATGGCCAGACTACATAGACTTTGACTTGGACTTGTTCAATTTTTTTCTCCGTGCCATTGCTCTCGACTCTACACTTGTTACGTTGAGTTGATACAGCCAGAACGTGAACGTATTTATTATGACTCCAATAAATAATCAAAAATTGTACAGTCATATAAGTAATAAGTACCCGTATGTATTTGGAGAGACAATAAAGGAGAATTTGAATTTGAATTAAATTTGACTCGATTCAAATTCATTTTGAGCTGAACATTGGAGTTTTGATGGCAATAATTCTTATCAATTCGCAAATGAAGAAACTTGTAAACAATCCCAATGCTGCTATTACTACTGGTACTGCTATATTGTCTCTGATTGCTCGACAATTGCTTGCAGACATTGAAAGGTAATCAAGTACAGTGGAATTACAATTACAATTAACGACAATTGCTTTATTGTTGTGCGAAATTCTTCAAACAATCTCAGGTAACAACGCTTTGGCATTATACTGTGTTACACTTAATCATAGACAGGATGTCAAATAAATTATCCTCTGTACATTTACCTACTAGCAATTCCATTAAATAAATTTAAATTGTGTGAATTGAGAATATAATAGATCTCATTCAGTTTGTTAAGGGACTGATTGTAATTGTGATTGAGAAGGCAACGAAACTGATTGATTTCTTTAAGGGTTCATGTTATACTCATACTACGGATGCTACGCTAAGCTACTTTACTTTCAAAATGCTATCCTGCTGTTTTCTATGGACTGGTTATTTTGTTTTTCATCAACTTGTATGTATGCACGCTATGATTAGGAAGTGCAAGTCTTGTAATTGTAATTCTATTGAATTGTGGGTTGTAATGCATTTGTTTAAAATGTCGTATATATGTGAGTATCCACAGCCACAGAGATGATTACCATGCTATGATGTGATTTGAAATGAAATGATATTCGTAGTTTTTTCTCTCTAGAATCATAATCATGTTTTTTAGAAGCTTGATACTAATCAGTTATTTTAGCGTTAAAGATTAACGGAACTGGAGTATAGCGTCAATATCGGTAAGTATAGATAAATCATCTGCCTACCTACATGTATATACGTACGAAGTGGTATAGACGGGTGAAAAATGTTGGGAGGCGAAAACAAATGAAACATTTCAAAAACAGTATAATAATAATTTATATAGAAAATGTCTTCAGATTGGAAATGATTTTCTATCTCATGTGGCAGTTAGACTGAGCACTGAACAAATGACGTTGTCGACAAACAGCACTGCCTTGCGTTCACTTCTCCATCTTCGGCCAGACTAGAACTAGAATTCTTTAATCCTCGTACATTTATCATTGGGAATAGTTGAGACGACTTGAGAAAAGAGTAATCTCTATACTCCCGACACACGCTGAACCTGCAGATACATGATTTGGTGTACAAAATCCAAAAAAATGTTGAACTTCTGAAAAAATCAGAAGAACGGTATTTGTCATGATCATTCAGGTACGATGGCGATGGTTAAGAAAATGGGCAAATGCGAGGGTAAAGGTGTTTTACAACCAAAAGCAAAGGCACAAGCAAAGCAAGTTTTATTCCTGTACAGCAAATGTGTAATGAGTATCCAGGAAAAATGGTTATGTTTACCTCCCACAATTAATTTCCTCTGCCATGAAGCCTCTTCTCATGTACACAGAGAGTTTGGGATGACAACGTTTAGAGTTGAGAGAGTGAGCGTAAATAATTATACAGACATCCCTATCTACCTACCTATGGATAAACCTATAGTGAAAGGAGAGTCTTAATTATATCATCATTGGATTTTAATAAACCTTTAGTCTCGAACAACAAAAGAAACAACGAGTTTAATTGACCAACTATGACACGATCTTATATAGATTTATTTAGGAATTTTAAATTTGACTAGCAATATCACAAATCATTAGAGCATACTATAGGACATTAAAGAAATCTAGCCTTCTATGTAGCTGGCTCCTGCGGTGTGATGATGATGGCGATGGCGGGCAGGTACATATAGTGAGTGTATAGTGAGCAAAGCAAGTTTTTGTTCAAAATTAAATTTACATGCAGCATGTGCATAAGGACATATAAATGTCTAGTCATGTGTGCATACAAGAATTTATGTTTCCTTTGATTTCTGTACTCATGCGTTATGTTGTTATGTAATTATATAGACATTTGTTGTACTGCCACACGCACAGGAAGTCAACCCATTAAATTTAAAGTGACAACAAATATTGTTAATTTTATTCGCTGCAGAAATTAGATTTGGAAGAGTTAACTTGCACTGCTCAACCTTTGAGAATGCATATAGTACTAGTTAAACAGTCCAGCGATATACATATGGAGGACAAAGGCTACAAAGACGAACCGAGTTAGGCTTGGAAGGAAACAAATAAATAATTTTCGAATAATTTTATTAGGGAGAGAAAAATAAATTAACCTTTGGAGCAGTTGGCATATTTAACCATAATTTTCTGTGCATATAGTCTTCACGTTGAAACCCTTCATAGTTATTCGTAATTAATGGCTTCTCCCAGGGACCTACCCTTTTGGCAGACGCTCTCAACCTTCTTACTTCCACTGCCAGGCCAGGAACAACCACAGCTCCAGCTTCAGATCGAGCTCTCCTATCTCTATTTCGTTATTTTTTTTTTTACGTCTGTAGACTTTTTCAACTACTTAACTAACAAGAACAACCAAGGAGCAGAGGACGGAGAAGAACAAGCAATAGAGGTAGCCATAGTCATTTCCATATAGCCACGCACGCTTAAACCCTTCAAGTCTTGAGTTAGCCTTTATTTGGATAGAAATGATAGGACCCAGCAAAACAAGAGTTTTCCACACTAGCACCAGCCGTAGTGCAATCACATTGCCGAAGACACTTTTGAAATACCAGTTGAGTAGTGTATTCTTTTCTTTGCCCTCTTTTGACTTTTGTGGACTAGTTAGTCGCTACTCGCTACCCTCTTCTTCCTTCTAAAGTCTCAACGCTCCTATTTTAGTCCTATCCGGTGTAATAGTATGTAGTCAAGGTTGACTGGGTCTTGTGCTTGCTAGCTATGATGCTAGCATTAACACGGTATATAATTATATACGTACAAAGTTACTCCGGACTCACCTGTATGCTATATACCCAACCTATGTACCTTCCTATGCACTTAAGCAGCCCTCAACTCCACAGTAATCGTGAATGATTGTAGTTGAAATTCTATATTCCATTTAATCTTTCATATTGACTAAAGATTTCAAGTGCAATTCATTCCACGTGTTCAAAAAACATTAGCTCAGAATTAGTTATTGGTTGACCCTCTTCACCGCACGCATTTCTACTTAGCCAGGGCAAATAAAAACGCATGCTTCGGTAATGAACTAATTAAAGCTAACCAATGTTGCAGACAATATCCTCTTGAGCCATCCTGCCTTGCTTGAAAGCATGTAGTAAGAAGGTTGGAAACGGGGGTATAACCTGTACATTCATCTCATTTCTGAGCTCCAGAAAACATTAATGTGAAAGGTTTGCATAAGTTACGACGACTACTAAGTAGAATATTATTTATTATCAAATCGTCTGCTGCTCAGCTCGTCCTAATCTCCCGTCCATTAGTTCAAGTGCAAGTGCAAGTGGAGTTAAAGAGAAACAGAAGGTGTATATGCGTGGATCGTCTCTTTAAAAATCATTTGAAAACCAATCGAATTTATTTTTCCCCAGCTAACAATTTACGAACACGCTTGCTTACCTAGGTACAGCCATTCATCCATACATGCAGACATGTCAAGACAGATATTTGTTTCGGCGGGATCTCGACAAAATACGTTAGTATTCGGTTGCTAGTGGCCTACTAAGCGAACATTCTCTTCTGTGTGTATTCTAAAATCCGTAATTATCTGTACCACAAGGCGTAGTAAAGCTAACGAGCAGCACTTACATTCAGTCGGTAAAAATGTGTTGTGTTGATCTGGATCGGGATTTGGATGCCAATGGACTACCATATATTTTAGAGCTGCCACCAGCACCAGCTTTACAGCATACAAATGTAAATATATTGATATATGAACATATACATGCACTGTATCTATGTCTATCGGTTAGGTTATTGTAGGCATTCATATTTAATTTATGTAAAGGAACCTAATATGGTATGGTATGTAAATACGTTTCCTGCTCCCCAAAAGTGAGTCAAAGAAAGATAGAAATATATCAAAACTAAAATAAACAGAATAAGAATAAAATTGGTTTTTATTTGACGGAGCCGACGTTGGACGCTAGCATAAAATCGTCATTTGTTCAACTATTCACCTTGCCCTTCCGTCTGCTCCGCATCATTGACCGTCATGACGACAAGGAAAAGGATATAGACGCTGCTGTAAATTGTGAAGCTGCATGATCTTGTGTTAACTGGACCTTCACACAATGCAACACTCCAAGATTCAGATGCTCAATCAAAGTAATCTGAGTACAATGAACGTGTCATCAACTTGATTTTTTCCTATTCATTCAAGTAATCGAAACAAATGGTTGTTAAACTGCAAAACAGTTTTATTGCATTTCGTGCATATTTGCTTTGGTTCTGTACATGTACAACATTCCATATCGGTAAACGTACGATACTTTCCGCAACCAAACTACATTTATTTCCCTTTGAACTCTTCAAAACGACATAATATAATGGTTTAATGTAAAGTCCTCAACATTTAGAGTGAAAAATCCCGCACACTTTTACGCTTCCAAATCGACTTTGTATCTCCAATTTTGCACACTTATTTGATCCGTAATTTTTTTATGCCCGACAGATTTAGATTTAGATTATACGTTTCCATTGGCATCATGTATTCGTGTGCTTTTCAACTTAAAAGTTGAGTGTAGACTTGACTGCCTCGGCTGCATTGGAATTGCAATGTAAATTAAACAGACGGTGTAACTGGTCTGCGGAAAATGATTTATACTCTATCAATTGATTTGGCGGTGCACAGTAGCAACAGTGAATAAACCTTCCCTTCATATTTTTTGCTCGTAAGAAAATCAAAAAATCAAATCAACATAAAGAAAACTAATGAGCCTTGAAAGTATCCAGCTACACGAAAACTCAAATAATAATTGTTGTAATTTGGACGATGGACCAAGAAAAAACATGTCTGCATTTCATTTTTTTACAACTTGTACTCGCAAGTCGTATGTTCGTCTATTCTCCATGGAAAGGAAAAGATCAGCAGATCAGATCAAAATTTTTAATAGTAACGCCGTGCGGTAGCAGTAATAATGCAGTAACAATAGCTACTACGACTACGACTATACAGAAACGTGAGGGCAGTGGTAGACAGGCAGGGCAGTGGTTCATGGAGCCGTCGTCCAAAGGAAAATATAGAAGGTTAGTGTTAGCATTCATGAAATACAAACTTGTTGTTTGTTCCACTTAATTAATGCCAACTATATGACTACAATTAGTCAAAAAATTATACAATCTGCGTGATCGGGCATTATAAAGAAAGATGATATGCATATTAGACTGATGAGTACAAACTGTATAAAGGCTACGACTAAAATGTTTACCTTATCACACAGTTATCAGACACCATTGCCTTAAAAGATGAGAAAAAATGCTTTGGATGTGAAAATCTATATTGGAAATCGTAATGATGGTGTAGTTAGTAGTTAGTTATCCATCTAGATTTCCATCTCATCGGGAATAGGATGTGGCTGTGGATGTGTGGATGAAGCCCTTGAGAAAGAAACAGAAAATAAGGGTGGATACAACTTATCGTTAGTAAAACTGATAAATAATAATAATTGTAATTGTATTCATGAATGAAAGGTTGTACATTGCGCATATTTAATAAGGATGAAAGAGACGAGAGCAGGTGTGTTGAGTTTTCATTGCTCATTGGTATTTGGTAGGGAAACTTTATGACTCGGGAGCATATGAGATCGAGCACTCAAGTTGACTGTGTAGACTCACTCAGATGACCACGACCAGAGAAGGAGATAGAAGGGAGTTTGTAGGTAGGTAGGTAGGTAGGTAGGCTGCTTCAGAGACAATTTGAGTCTGCAATACACATATAGCTATGGCTACAACTATTATTGCTACCCCTTGTGTGTTGTATCTGTCCGTCTGTGTGTAATAAGGATGTGTATTAATCCTAAGTTGATGTTATGAGGATGTAAAAAAGTATCTGATGAGGACTGGTGAATGGTAGATGGTGAATGGTGATGGGACGTATGTGTATGACTGTGGAACATGAGAAGATCGTCAGATCGCCAGCGTACATACACGGTAGATGAGAGATGTAAGTGAGGAAAGAGCAAAGAGAAGAGGCTTAGGAAGATCTCGATAAAATCAATTGGGATGAGTATGCATATTTAAGATTAATGAAGTGGAAAAGCCATCGATAATCGAAAAGAAGTGGTTTGGATAGTCAACACAATCTAATTAGGCTACTGGCTCTTTTCTTTCGACTGAAACTGACCAACTCGTTTCATCAGAACAATTTGATCATTCAGTTTGAATCTCTCTCTCTCTGTCCCTGTCCCTTTTCCCTGTCTTTATCTCTCCCTCATAATTTTTCTGGCTCTCCTCTCCTCTCACTCATTCCTCATCTTATGTGTCTCTCTTTCTCTGTCTTAACCCTGCTCCCTGCCCGTTGACTATTGCATATTTTACAGGTATGTACCCTGTGTGCATGTAGGTACTGCTGCTCGCTGCTCCTTCCTCTTGCTCTTTCCCCATATCAGCTAATCTAGTCTGTTCATCTCCGAATCTTGAATATCTATGGCCAACCCTGATTTTTCTTCCCCTCCCTCCTGACGCCATACTTCATGCTCATTACTATGCATTTATCCTAGTCACAAAATGACTATCATTTTGATGATACTCAATTTAATCTTTTCAACTTCGACTTGGACTTCAACTGTATCCCCTTGTTCAGTTTCGATGGATATACCTACGCTTACGCTCTTCTCTCCTTCCTTCTGCTGCTGTTGCTGTTCACAAGTGAGTAGCTCCTCGCTTCTTTCTTACTTCTGCATGCTACACTTCTACAATTCCACACAGTAGCAGTCGTTCAACAATCATTTTTCACTTCTCTCTCCAACTAACTATTGAATCCCAAGCCAAATCGAACAAATGGGATGACGTACAATTTAGACTTTTGATTTTCAAATCACAATCACTCCCTGTGCATCCATCACCGTCGCTAATAACTACAAATTGTAGGTAGCTAGCAGTTGGTAGTTGTTGGTATATATAGAGAAAGGGAAGGAGCTACCACAATCGTTATAGTTCTACTTAATGTAATTGTGTATGTAGGTATGTGAGTATATTATTATGTTCACCCCGAGATTCTCATTTTGCCAAACCTAACAACAACAACAACAACAACAACAAGACTACAACTACACTACAACCACCAGTCAAGTCGAGATACACCAAAATTATAAAATGAAACCTGTAAATTTTCATACCAATCCTTGATTATCATTATCCTAACATCGCTCATCTGCATAATTGGTTATTCTTCTTCTTATTCTAATTTGCTACTGACTCTGAGAATCTCCTCCTGATTTTCTGAGATAAATTATATGTGATTTAATAAAATGAAGAGGATCCACGAACTTGTATATTAAATGAGTCATTTATAAATTCATTGCGTATATCTGTACATCTACTAATTATGTAGATTTTTCTCAAAAAAAAATATTAAAATTAATTCATAATTTGTGCTTTGCACAGTACACTGTTTTCCCATGCAAAAAAACAGTTGGTTAATGTACATAATGTAATCGGGAGAGATAAGGACCATAAGAAGTAAATTCATACTGAAATTCGTGATGTGGTCATGTTAATTAATTTCATGTCTTGAAAGCAAATAAGCCGAAATTTGTAAACTAATAGGTGGTATAAAAAAAAATCTTTTCAAAGTCAAGGCTCACAAAAGGTACCTAAAGGATTTCAATTCCGCGTAACAAAGTCTGACCAAAAAATTATGGTCAACATAGCAGCCTGAGTCATTGCTACATGCACAGCAGTTTTGTCTGTGGATGCGCTCAAATGCAAGCACGGTTGAATGAGAAGAATGTTGCAAGTTAGGGAGCTAAATCCAAAGTCAAAGTCAAAGCCAAAGCCGAAGCCAAAGCCAAAGCTGAAGCTATAAGTCTAGTATAATTGTGAGTCATGCAAGGGGAAAAAAAGTTAACAATTAGATTATCAATGTAAATCGAATTTGCAGAAGCTGTTGCGCGAGTAGCTACATATTATGTTATGTAGTTGCCATGGAGGAAAGGAGTGCAAATGTTTTTTATTGTCAAAAGCGTATACTTTGATGCTCTTGTGGTATATGTACCAGTCAACATGTTTTGCACTTGTTACTGGAAATATAACTACAACTAACGTAAGTTTTTATATGTATGTAATCCACTAATTTTCAACTATTATATTAGAATGTACAAAAATAAGAAGCGCTATACAACTATACTTTAGAGCAAAGTACGGCGAACGACTATTTTCAAATATCACTTGTATTAAAAGGGAGATTCGATAACTATGTATCGGAAGATTGGAATCGTTGCAATTGTTATGTTGCTGGTCCCCCAAAAATCGAAGGAAAAGCCAAAAAGTCAAAATTGGTAGTAGGAAAGCAGAGCCAAAAAAGTTGGTACGTGATATATAGAGACGAACTGGAGATATGTAAGAGGTAGGTTACCATTCCATGGCCTTCCAGGTAAGGAGTGCGAAAAGATGTAGTAGGGTTATACATATGTGTGGAAGTGAAGAGTTACAAGAGATTTTTCAGTACAAATAAGTAAAGCATATTCATAATATATGGATTGGAAGTTTATGGAAGAGCAGAGAGGAGAGCAGGAGGCTGGGTTTGGTCGGCTGACAATTAGGGTTTCCTTTGATCGAAGTTAATTTGTGGGAAGGGAAGGGAGCGCCGAGCGGTGCGAGTGTTTACAGACAAACACGCTTGATAGGAGATAATGAAGTGTAATAGGTTGGAAAAAGGGGTGAGCAATAAATATTGTATCAGTGAATACAGAGAGGCTTCTTATTATCTTCTTCCCAAGCCATTGTGGAGTCAAGTGAACCGTGAATCAGCTCCATCTCCTCCGAGAGTCAACCAGCCAACAGTCCGTTTCAAGTTCAACAATATTTACAAAACTTGCAAAGTCACGAAGAGCCAATTAACAGCGTGGCACCAACTCTACATACAGAGACTTCGTACATACTCTACCTGCCTTCCTAAACTAAGCCGATTATAAATACAGATACCTTAGATACCTATTAGCATTAGTTCCTACTCCCTACTAGTATTTCTACCTACTTCCCTTCTGTCTTCTGTTTAGGCATCACATATTAGTTTAGCAGCTACATGCAGATATTATATATTAGATTAGCAGGACGAAATAAGAAACCCAAGAAATATTCAGAGCACATAGACTACTACTGCCACTGCTAGCCACAGCTTGACTATCCACAGGTATATGTATGTACCTACTTCCCTTCTGTCTGTGCACCTTAAATCTGTGAAAAGTCTTGCAGCCATAGACCCCATACCCCAACAATCACAGCCACGGTCCCAAGTCCCAAGGTAGTGTACCTCCAGATATGTAGGAAGTTTTACAACGTCCATATATATGTAGATATACCTCCCCGAATGCATATACGCTTCCCTCGGTACGTGGATGTAGACAGTAGACGACCATAAGAATAAGCAGATAAATCTCATCCTCACATTACATCCCCAATGTAAATCATCTATGCTTACCTTTTATTAATCCTACACTTGCTCCTCTTTCTTGTCATGTCGTTCTAAGCTGAAGCAATTATATGCACAAATGCATCAACACCCATTACAACAACGTACAAATGGATCGCCTACACACTTCTCTCTCTCTCTCTCTCTCTCTCTCTCTCTCTCTCGGTGTCTCTGTCTCTACTTTCTGAATACTCGGGCCATTCCTTCCCCTCGGCTGAGTAGCACAATCACAAATTAGCTACTTAATGTTCTTCAGTCAGTTCATTGAGACGCTGACGCTGTCGACACATAATCACACAATGATATCTAATTATGATTTTTATACCTGAATCAAATCGAGTAAATTATTTTCATTGTCTGATGTAAATACATTAGCATTTTAGTCCAGAGCGCTGTTACAATTCCTTTTCCGTCAAAACAAGTTTATATTCTCCTCTCAGATATTCTAATTCTTTCAATTTGATTTTGATTGAAGATTCAACCAAGCTCTTTTGTCAAAGTTGTTCTCGTCCTCGTCACTCGTCAAATTCTCTTGCTTTAATGCTTGTAAAGGTACCTACCTACGTTTACCTTTATTTTGGTACGTCATCCCGTGTTTTCTATAGCTACAATAAATTATTATATAACTAATTACAACAAGCCTAGGTAAGGCTTGGCGGTACGAAAACTTTACTGCGGTATTGCCTTCTGATATACTCATGATATACATTATACATTACTATGTATGTAGGTACATAGTTAATTTCCAATGGATATGGCTCAAGAGATTTTTTTCGAGTACTGCTGAGATACAAGACTGATATGATGGTATGAGAGCATACAATATTTTCCTCTTAATCGTAATTCGGTACAGGCAGCCTTGTTACGGAAAAAGGATGATATGTAGAAAATATTGGGGATGATATGGCATAAATAAGGTAATAATATATTGTGATGACTGGAGTTAAAACATTTTAAGCTCAGATTAAACAGATCCCGCTCCTGATTAAAAACACTCACCTTTCATTTTCTAGGATTGCCTGCTGAAGTTTGAAATTATAAGCCACAATAAAAGAGATAATAGGCATGAGGATCTTTTAGAACGGTTTCATAACTAATAACATTAAATTATCTGCCTACCATACACCCATTCCCATTAGAAGCTGCGTGTAGAAATGTTAGACGATTTTATTTGTTATCTGCTCCCAGGATGCAGATACTCTTCATATGCCTGCCTCGCACTTTAACTAGGTAGGTAGGTATATTATGATCAAGCGAACAACTGGATTGTAAACTGGAACACGGAACACATGCTTCGCACAACGAATTATGTGCATTGATAGTTTGTAGAAAGCATGACCCTTTCGGCTATAAGCTATCTGATTCTGATAAAATATAAATACAGATTATTTAGCATGTACAAATTAAACATGTCTATTCCAATTACAATGTTAATTTGAAAGGACAGGATGGACTTAATCGCTATGTTGACGCTGCCTTCGGCTTGGACTTTGACGTTGACATCGATTTATACACACACACAATGCAATGAACAAGAAGAACAGTTGTCCTCCTGACATCACAATAACTGCCAATAATGTCGATGTTGGTGTTGACTGTTGACGTGAAAATGGAACGGTAACTAAAGGAGGACAAAAAACGTTGTCACAAATGGTGGTCAATGCAATAGCCACAGCCACAGAGAAACTACATCAGCCAAGTTGACAACTGGAAGGAACGACGAAGCCAAGTACCAAGTGGCCTCAACAGAACTCCCAAGTAAAGTAAACCCATAAAAGCTGCAAAACCCATTAAGACAGCTCGTGGGCTGTGTACTTTTATTGCTCCATAAGTACTCAGAATTGCCAGACCACCCATCAGAACCTACTGTCTCAAGANGGCTGTGTACTTTTATTGCTCCATAAGTACTCAGAATTGCCAGACCACCCATCAGAACCTACTGTCTCAAGAAAACTAAATTTTTTGGGCAGAAATTTCCAAATGTTTGCTGAACTGCAATTGAGCTATGACTTACCTGCCTTGGCTTGGCTTGACTTGCCTTGGCTGTAGTCATATAAATGAATGAAAATGTCTGCCGTTCTGACTCTCATTCCTAAAGTTTTTCTAGTGTAGCGTTCCTACTCCAGTTCCTATCCACCAAGAGGATTGGAAACGCAAGCAAAATCTAGGGAAGCATATTTATTCGTCGTAGACATTAGAGAGAAGTGTAGACAGACTGCAGACGATTACGATTGCCACGATGTAAAAAGTGTTAATAAAACTTACTTTTGAAGTAAAATATTGTGCAACAACAGTATAAGTAAAGTAATAAAATTTAGAAACAACGTCTTTCCCTATTTCAACAATGATAAAATGTCCTGGAAAGGCATACTAGAACATTAAATGACTGTAAAACAGATTGTAATACGAAATTACCAAAGGTTAAAAGTTAGACTTTGGCGAAACAACGAATGAGAACAAGAGCGAGTGGAATTTGTGAGGAACAAAAGATTTTGATGATCCCGATGACAACATAGTAGTTTATATTGTAAGTGACGAGGTTAAATAAGGAGGTAAGTATTTTTTCAGTTTCACCTTATCTCTTATTTTTTGTATGGATAATGAGAGTTATTTTGCAATAAAAAATCTTTTAAAAATTCTTTTTTACCCAACTGGATAGAAATATCAATCAAAGTCAAAACTACACCAGAATTTGGATTGTTTAATTCAGTTAACTAATGATTGTAGATTATTTCAAGGTTAAACTATGTATGTAGGGAGGTAGCTACATAGTAAGAAAATTCTCCACTACCGAAATGTAGCCGATTTTAGAGCTCATTCCAATGAGAAAGAATGCTACTAATAAATACCTACCATCGTGAGTATAGCCGTAGGTATCTACCTATCAATAGTCTATACTTGGATATGTGTAATAGAATCATTTATAGATTGCAAATTAGAATGAACATATTTCCAATGGTTCTGGTTCATTAATCATTCGTGTCTACTCCATCCGCAGGATTAGAAAGTATGAGCTGTCAAATTAAATACGCGTTCATAAATTGTTAATTATGTAAATGGATTGAATAAAATGCTCTGAGAATAACTTATCGTCTTTTAATATTTAATTGAACTGAATAATAATTGCGGTAGTACTTGCATGGTTATGATGATGGCACATATTTGATTCGATAGCTGCGGTGGCGGTGAGTTGCAGTAGCCAAGGTGCCTGCCATGTACCATTCCACTTTAGTAGATACACATTATAAGATACTTACTTAATGTAATATGATAATGCGAGAAATAAATTACATGCTGAATGATAAGGGTAACCCTATGACCGCAAAATTTTTTAATAATCCTACGACGTGTATTTAGACTTCATATGAAAATATTCTTACTCTCTGCTCGCCTCAAGATGTATGTAAGAGTCCACTGAAGACAACTAAAGAACCCGAATTTAATCACAGAAGTAAAATTGAGAATTTTAATAGAAACAGCCAACGATGAGGCATGCAAGTTAAATGATAGAGAAGTTCTTTAAATTGATGATGCTTTGGCTTGGCTATCACTATTATGTTATATTATGTAGTGTTGTGTTAGGGGCTTAAAAGGTATGATACCAACTACTAATACAGGTAGATGATGTCCATGCTTCATAAGTAGGTATAGGTATATATATAATTACTTCATGGATGGAGTATACTTATACAGTATATGTAGTAGGTGTGGAATTGAAGGTTTCTATGTATACTGTGTACATATGTTTCTAATATGCTTGTCGTAAATCTAAATAGAAAGACTAAAGGAAGATCAACCCTAAGTTAATTTATGAAACCAATCGATTGTTTAGTTTAGATAGTCGATGGGAGGTCTAAATTCAATTAAATGCTTGTCTACTGTTCTTTTCATCATCATCATTATTATCATTGACTCTCAGAAGGGCAGTGGATGACTCTGTATCAAAATACATAAATAGTTTTTCAGATTCAAATCCACAGTTTAAAATTCCACAACAGCCGCTGTTTCCTCTATTTTTTCTCTCACTCACTTTTTATTCCAGAAAAAAACAAGTTGGAGTATGTATTTTCCCTTGGTTTCTTCTCTAATATTTACATTGTCGATTGTCTGATGGTTTCAAAGATACACGGTTCTTGTTGCAATGCCAAACGTCACTTTGCACACAGAGCTACATCCTTAAATATAATTATACTTAGAAACAAGTACTACGTCGCAAGATCGTCTTCCTTGCTCTTACTTCTTTAATGGTCAAAACATACCGTAATTATTGGCATGTGTAGATCACAGGTCAAGGAAAATCCTGAAGTATACAGAAGATAAGCTATGGAAAATTCTTTTATTTGTCCAACGTTCTTGATTTAAATTTTGATTTCCAAATTACTTGTTTGTTAGATTGTTGATATTTAATACGGTGTATCATGTACAAGAGAAGGACCGAAATTAAATCGAGCGCGAAGCATTATAGATTGTAAAATGATTGACCTTTTCCATCATTACTTGTAGCACGATTCACAAAGTGCAGTCAAATGATTATTGGATAATCAGAAATAGAATTTGGAGTAGGGAAGAGGAACCGGCAAAGGAAAACCAATTGGACAATATTGTCTGCGTGCAACCCACAGCAGTGAGCAGGGTAACCTTATTTCCTATTAAAATCAGAAACAGGAATGAGCAACCAACCGCCCTAAGCAGAGAGCCTAGAACAGAAGAGTGAACAGCGCACGGACACTTCTTTTTCATCTCACATTTCACCATACCTTTAACTAACTTAGAGTTCAAACATAACAAGATATTCCATCTGCCAGTATTGTTCTTTCACTGGTTTTTTTCTCCATTTCCATCATTTAATCTAATTCATGCTGTAATTGTAATTCAAAATAGATCGCACAGTGTGGAGCAGATAATAAATTTTTTAATGGTAATTTTATCTAATACAATTTCTATTGCTTTGCTGTGCTTAGGATCAAATATAATGTAAGTTACCGGGTAAGTTTCACCATCACCATTCGTTTATCAGTACCTATATGATGTAGGTATTTAAAAACAGTGGAGAATGCCGAGATACAAAGGCATCGTGCATAGCGCACGATCTACGAAGAAAGTATATTACGGATTAGTGTAAATAACTATGGAGTTCTATTGTTCGCATTGTCCCCGTCGAGGAGCTATATCCGTCAGTAATGGTATGCATGTCTCTGTAGCTATATTAGCTAGTATTAGTATAAAGTATATGAAGGTACCTCATGTGTCATGTAATAATGCCTGAGTGGAAGCAACTGGAACGTATCTTGTGACTCCTGTGAGATGAGCCATGGATTATCCCGCTGTTTTACCCCACAAATCTTTCAATAGCTTGTCAGTTGAGCACAGCAATAAACCTCATGAAGTTATGAGCTTCCGATTTTCAAATTCAACATTCAACCACCAGCTTTAACTTTTCGAGAAAATCATCCTAGTGAAGAAATTCATTGTTAGGTTAGGGTACATATTAAGTCAAAGGATGAGCCAGTCTTCTTGGTCTTGGTTCGTGGTCCCTGAACGTGAAACAAATACTTGTTTATTTATGAATATCAGCTCATACAGAAAAGACCGTCTGTCGTCTTGTAAATGTACATATGAATCTAAGGATGTAGCATCATCGACTTGAGTCCATCTCATCAGTGGTTTGGGTGAGCAAACGTGCATGATGGTCATGAAAGTTTAGAATTCGAATTTCATAGTCATCCGTCAACGAACATCGAAGCACTTATGTAAGCACCTAGGTTTACGTAGTAGGCAAATGTAAATCATAATGATGAACAAATGAATTTTGATTTATACTCGTAGTACTTGATGTCGCATCAGATAAAAGGAGTAAAATTGTAATTTAAATCCAATTTATGATTAGTTCCTTCCTACCTTAGGTCATTGCCGTTGTCACCCGAAATATAAATTTAAATTGCGGAGTACACATTTCATTTACATAATTGTAAGGAACTTACTTAGATTTTTTAATTCAACCTAATGCAAAATAGTAATAATATTTTTTGTCATGCCGCAAACGCTCACTCTGGGTCTACTCTACTCCACAAGAACATAAGGAAGGGACCTAGGCCATCATGTATCTCTGCCTTCCACCGCGAGAGCGTAAAAAATGAGATCCATGCATGTGTCTAATGCAGAGTGAAATCATATCTGTAATGTACATCATATATGGGCCATTTCTCCCTTGTAATAATGTACAAACTACGGATAATGGTAGCGATGAACAATGTTCACATTATTATGATTTGTGACAATGAAGATAAACTATAGTTGCGTTGTTCTCGTAGTTGTAGTTGTTGAAGTTTAGACTGTTGCTCCACTCAGGACCACTGATCTCGACGGTTGGTTTTTGCTGTTGCTATTGCTATTGCTGTTAGAGCAGCCATGCCATGCCATGCCATGTTCTTGGGCCTAGGTGCATTAAGAGATGGTGAATTTGGAGGAGAGAGCAAACTGATATAAAGCATTCGGATGTGTAATGAAAATGCTCGCGGGGTAAACAAAAACATGAGATTGCCTAAAGTAACAGAGCAATTACTTGGAATAATAAAGGAGGTCAATTTCATCAAGTTCTTTAATTCATTTTTCACCTTTGTAAATTAACTAATGATGACTTGGTCATTTCTTTTGTAGAGCTTGATGTGCTGACGTCATCATCTCAACCATCATTTTCATTAACACACTGCACATACACACTGATTTTTAAACGCACTCATTACACCTTCATGTCGGCTTCAATCAAATTCTTAAAAAACTAAATTATTCAATCAGCTCGGCTTTATTCTTTTTTGTTTTTCCGTCCTTCTTTTTCAGTCATCCAGAGTCAGAAAAAGGACCAGTAGACCAGTAGTTTGAGAGCGTTGAGAAAAAATTAGTCTTTCGTCTGCATACTTTTGAGAAATACCATGGTCCTACATAATACTCAAACCGGTACTTTCAAAAGGACTAATTTGTCACATTACAAAATCATTTGGAATTCAAAGGCTTTATTACACGTCATGGGAGGCGTATTAAAATGTAAGTCTGTGCTGAATCTAAGTCATTGATGACAAATGCCGGTGCAACAGGAAGAAATGCCCACAGCGCATGTGGAAATAATGAAGTTTTGTATTTGAAAATTTGATTTCTACATTATTTTGAATTTGTTTGACAGACTCTCAATTTCAGTGGTTCTGCATATGTGAGTGGAATCCTTGATTACATGAATCAATTATTCTTAAGTACAATTAGATATGTATATTGTATTATGTCCCATTACCTCTGTCTCTGATTGGAGGGCTTGTGAATGTTACATAACTCCTTAGCTGGAATACCGACTGCCGTAATCTGTGCTCGGAAATGTACATACCTTCACAAGATCTTTAGGGGCACACAGGCGATTAGACTTACCGCAAGCAACCATTATCAAAGCTGCATTCTCTGCATTTGACTACCATTTCTCATGCACCAAACTGCATTTCTCCCTTCATTTGCTAAATAATCTTTTCCAGCTCTGCATCAACGACTCGAAATTGGAATTAGAGGTGCTATTTGAATATTTTCTTGGAGACTAAAATCAAATTAAATATTCTAAACAGTTGAGATAAAAATCATATAAAGTTGTTGAAAGTTGTTCGTCTAATTCTAATACAGATAATCAAGTATTGCGGGTAGAATCACGTTATTCACGTCCCAGTCGTTTGTTCAGCAATGACCTTTTGACTGGCATTGCTTGGAATTGGTGTACACTGTGATGCAGCCGTAAACCAAAGGCGCCTTTCATTATCCTAATAATTCAGAGATGTTTTCTTACCCTGTCATTAGAAAATTAGTGTCATTTAACGTGTATACTCCCTCTAAAAATCCCATTTATCCTCCGGGTTCAGCTCAACCTTTTTTCTTCGTATTCCTTGCCACAGAAATTCATACATATTCATATCTACCGGTTCCTTGAACATTATACAATGCAATAAAGCTCCCTCCCTAAATATTTTACTATGTAAGAAGACGCAGCTAAGTTTTACTTTACAGTTCTTACATCAGACGACCAACACTACAATAACTGCTACAACAGTAATAAGAAAGAAGGGGAGACAAAAGAAGAGCGTAGGATTTCTTTCTTTCTTTCTCTCTCTCTCTCTCTCTCTCTCTCTCTCGCTTGTTTCACGTTATTGTTATTAAATGTTGAAATGAAAAACAAGAATATCTAGCGTCTATACGTGTCATCTTTTGCTTAATAATGATAAACGCCACCATTATTATTATTACCATTATAGTTATAGTTTAGTTCCAGTGGGCTGTTGATTTGCCTTTTCATAACCGTGCATTTCGTCTAGATGCATAGCATACTGACAACAATCCGTATTGCACCGTATTACCATTCTACAATCTCACATTTGACTCAGTAAGTTTCTACACTTTTAAATTATATCCGTTTGATTTCTTCCAGTTGCATATAGACTCTATACCAGTAAAGTACAATACAAGGTACTGCAGGTATCACAAATACGGATACGAATGCGACTACAAAACGAAACCAAAAATGGACGAGTAAAAGAAGGAATTCGCCGTTGCCATTAAATGGTACGTAGTAAGTTCACGAGTACCTACGTGTGTATGTACAGTGTATATGTAGACGTACCGAAGTACGTGTACGCATGTACATATGTATTGATACGTAAATCCGTACATACGAGGATGATACGACTGCGGCCAACTGCCAAACCTACCTCAAGCATTTGGTCATTACTTGAAACATGCATATTCATTACGTAGCTGAAACCTTGCATTAAATTGTTTTTATTTGCGTGGAACTAATTTTCCGTGACAATGTAATAAACAAAGTTCATGTTTTCATTTCGAACATTTTTTTCTAGACTACTTTATCCTATACACACTTATCTATATGTGAATCCTGATATCAGTACACATATCAGTATCATGTCTACCTGAAATTAGACTAAAAAGTCACCGCAGTATGTCCAGATAGAAATTGTAAGATAATATAGACAGATTCCCCTCCCTGTAGTTTATTAGTAGTTACCCAGCATTGGGCTTTACTATGGACGGTTCGACAGTACATGTTGCTCTACGGCGAACCACTTATATAAGTAATTGTCTTTGAAAGTAAAATTCTAGATGGAGAACAAGAAAGGAAATGTCTTTTAATGGATATCGTCATCTTAAATTAATAATATGCTGGACCATGTATAATTTACCCAAATTACAATAATAAAATGTACGACCATAAGTTAATGTAATATGAAACGCTTAGTTATGCCAGTCTTGATAATGTAGAGCTGTAGTTTTCTGTGTAGGTATATATTTTCTACGATAGGCACCTACATTAGATGTACATCTACATCATACATAGCAACAGAGACAGAGAGTAACTACCTGCCTGCATGCATTTGCCACATACCCTCAATACACTGCATGCATGTATGCCTATGTATATTCAATATACTATACTGCATGGACTCGAAGTTATATGTATTTCTCGTTAGATGAATCCTGCTAGAGATCATAAACGCCAGTAGGTACATCCAAATACAAATAGGATGGAAAACTCTTAAAAAAATCTAGCGTCAAACATTAGCAGTTGTTTTTGTAGAAGGTAGAAGGTACAAAAACTGATGCATCTAAAGCCCCAAACGCCTATATATGTACGCCTGTATGTAATTCTGAAAGCTTTTCGGATGCATCTCGAGTTCACCTAAATCGTATTTTAAAGTGCATCCAAAATGCATCTAAGTTGCATCTAAAACGGATTTCACAGTGCAAGATGCATTTTAGCAGCGTTTTAAATGCACTTAAGATGCATAGTAACTGCGTTCATAATTATGTAAACAAAATAGGATGAGCCTTTTGGAACTTTTGAACATAAAGAAGCTACAGAAGTAGACTGCGGAAGAAGAATCATGTAAAAGTAAACGAAATTTGTGAAAGATAATCTAAGTCAAGTTACATTTTTAATCTTGCACCCATCGCATCGACTCTATAGATGACGTTTGGTTTATTTAATTACAAAATTGGAAAATTCTGCAATCATCCTTCCTATTAACTTCAAATTACAAAGAAAAGAAAACTGTAGATCGTACAAGATTAATTACATCCTTATTAATTGCATTTAATCGGGAATTTGGATAATTTGAGGTAGATTTTGCTTGCTTGCTTTGAAGGTGAGATTACTCATTTTTCTCGTTATTAAATATTTCGGTAATTTTAATTTTGATTCAAGTACACTTCTGGTATTCTATGATCAATTGATTGTAAGAAGAAGGTATGTATGTAGGATTTACTGATTTACTCATGTTAGCATGCATCCGTAAGGTAGGGGTTCACGAAAGGTACCAAAAGCCAACCAGCCCGTTGCAATAAATAATCGTGAATTAAAGAGATAGAATAATAGCTACAGACTGAAGGCACCAGATAAAGCTAATGGTAAACAACAACAAACGCCTAATTGTAAGTTGGATACTTGATACTTTTACAGGTTCTTGATGTGCAGGTGAAAACTGTGGACCACCTTCAAAACGTGAGATTGATTAAATTAATATAAAAATTGAAAGAAACTCTTTATTGTTTAATTAGCTGGTGTCAGTTTAATTGTTGTGGTGGAGAACAAGCAACAGTAATTCTAAAATGAAGCCGACAATTATTATTTCAAAGAACTGTACGTTGCTGTGCATGAGCTATTGCAAGTAGTAACCTGTGATGGCAGTGATGGCACTCACCTACCCACAATGTGTGCTTTATACATACATGTGCAAGAAGAAGGTATCTGTGGAATATATACCTATAGTTAGTCATTTACCTATATCGAAAGCCAATGTGTATGTAGGTATATAGCATTCCAGCTAGGAATCTGTCGGTTTAGCTTGCCACGAACAGCATCAGAATAGTAATTGCTTCTGGCCAAACGACATCCAACAACTTGTAAAGTATTTAAATGGAATCATATGTACGTAACTCATATTCGATTGGACATACAAGTAGCGCTGATTTGTTGGGCCAAAGAGAGCCGTGCAATCACATTACACGAATTTCATGCATTTGAGGAGAAACTAGGAGTATGGAAATGATACTCGTGAAAAATAAATGGAGGTAGATTAGTGTTTGTAAACTAAGAAGCATGACAATGATTTCATTAGGAATCACACTACGTGGTCTTGTCTTTTCAGTAAAAACTGACACTGTTTAATTATTTTTGTACATACTATTACCTAACAAATATCCGACCTTTTTTGTGTCGTGTTGATACAGACGAGTTACTGAATTAATTTAGAATATAAAGAGCATATTATTGTTTCAATATCATTTAGTATTAGTACAGCATAAAGTTAATAAAACGGAGTAGACTGGAGTGGATTGGGGTGGTGGTGCCCTCACAGTCTACTGCTTAGGATACGAGAAAACTAGTCTGGTTCGACTGGGATGATAAATGGAGTTAAATGGGGTTGACTTTAATGAAATGAATTATTCGCTTTGATTTATTTGAAGATGGTCAAGATAGAAAGGTAATATGGCAGGGTGGCATATCATATTATATCAGATAGTAAAGTAATCAACATGGACTTGAGAATCCTAAGCCACTAATTTAATTTTTAATTACAAACATTAGAGCTTCACATTTTTTCCCCTCTTCATCTTTTCTGTTTTCTTGCTCAAATGAGGCGTTCTCGAATGGTGTATGTTCTTGGACCACAACACTACGTCCGCAACCACACATATCCCGCCATTGATGCAGAGCTCAGAGGATACATTCGTTTTGTTTGAAGGAGGTTCACCATTTGCTCACAATGTTAATTGAAAGTGTCAATCATTTTAATGAACCAGTGGCTCCGAGGTTGCCATTCAAAAACAAAATCAACGTACGATGTTATTTGTTATGTTGGGCGATCTTCCGTTCCGTTTAGTTCAATTGAGCATAAGTTAAGAATCAGGTACAACCAGGGTTTGGTATCTGTTTCGGCTCATATGTACAGGCAGTATATGTACGGGAAATAATGGAGATCCAGACTCCACCGAATACCTTATTTACATTATACAACCTTAATCGTTAATATTCCAATCTTTTTTGAGCATTGCAATTACATGCAATCTAATGTTGATTGATTAGCATTCATGGGAATACTGAATTCAACAAACGATGTGAGGTGATGGGATGCAATGCGCTAGTTCCAACGAAATATATTTACCCAACGCCTAGCATTCTGCTCATGCTGATATGTGTAGTCTAATATGTGCAGCATTTCTTATAGGTTTTTCCTTATAATTATATTCATTGCACACAGGTAATTACGTATGTATGATAAGCGAAACGATTAGCTCTTGGCTTTACATAGTCAATACTCAGTCCAAAGTCAACACAGAACTGTTGGAATTAATTTGATCAAATCTGCCAATAAAATCTGTATTCACTTATAATTGCGTGGATCTGGTGATGATTTAGTGTTCGGCCACCTCTACGAAGCTGCAAGATATAATTATATGAAACATGAACAGCTGGATTGGATGGACTGCTAACTAATCATGATCAGGATTCAAACTATTCACCATCTCATATCATCATAATTTTCTGCAATTTTCTAGCTCATAAATTAGAATAATTTAATTAAATATTCCGTTTTCACCCAAAACAAATGAATCATTGATTTATACGTAGATATGAATTACAGATGAGGAATCGACAGTATTTGAATCAACGTTAAAAAGCCCATACTTCAACGGGCGAAATGCCAAATATGCTACAAGAACAGACCCCAAGCACTATGTTGGATAACAGCCACACAATTCAAACTGTATAACCGATACATGTATACGTGTAAATCTGGTGGAAATTATTTATATATTTTTGTATGTGTGATAGAATTAGAAAATTATAATTCTTCATGATTTTACTGGATTTTGGGTCACCCATCATCTCTTCCGCTCCTTTGCATTTTCTCACTGCAACGCATTTTTCGAAACTTCGGATCCGTTGTATTTTGTAAAGTAGCTACTGCGTTTGTGATTTTTCGCTTGTCTTCTTCCAATCGCCCAATTTCTAACTAAACTTACTCTACACTTTGTGCACTTCGGCATCTTTTGCCACTCTGAATGTGGATATTGCTTGGTGCTGCTTAAATGTTTCAGTTTGGGTGAAGATGAAGATTACGTGGTAGTCTATAACAATGTAAATTTTACCGATAATTTTTCAAAGCGCAGATCTGGGATAGGCGGGTGTCGATTTTTTGATGGGTCGACTTCATAGCTCAAATTTTGGAGTGAAGATATTATAGCGTAGATTTGAGAGCCCGACAACTTTTCATCCGTGTTGGACAGATACAAGTACATAGATAGTGATAACAGATGCAGATGCAGCACATGTGTATAGCACAACGTTCAAGATTCTTTCTATGACTTATGAAGCTCGTATGTATTTGCACCTTGTACCAGTCACGCTATCACCATCATGTAATATTCTTGATCTCCACAATCCTTACATTATTTTTGAAATGTTAAAAATTGCAGAATTGAAAACAAAGAATAAATTAGTATATATTACGGATGTGGTAGTTGAAATAAATAAATTTCTTTAATAAAATACACAGTAGTTGAGAACAAGTTTTGCGAGTTAGTTTTCCCAATTACTTATGATTTATCGATTAGAGTGTCATTTTACTAATGCCAGTTTAAGAGAAGCAACCATTACATTTTCCTAGGATTGTTTGATGGCTAGGAATGATGTTCTTTTATTCTTATCATTTTCTTGTTTTCTTATTTTATTCACGATGAGTTATTATCCATGATATTTTTTAAGATAGACTCGAAACTGGATTCTCACTGGTATGTTCATCAACGGTATAATATCTGCTATAATATACGACTTGGCAAGACACATTATACATTGAATCTTTCACCTTCTGGTACACAATTGATTTTTACTGGGAAAAAATCAAATTAGGTTTCATACGCTAAATGGAAATGAAGCCAAAATTTCACCAGCTGGGCACCTTACTCTGCAGATTTTGCTTGACTCTTTCATTTTTACTGGCATGTTTTGTTCTTGTTAATTACATTGCAATCGTAACTCTCCGACTACCATGATTACAATCACAATCTTGTAGGTTTATATCTGGTCCTGGATTTGGTTTGTGCAGAGAGGTGAAGATAAATTGTTACACTTAAACTTTCAGCGGTTGAGTTTGAACGTTTATCTGATTCATAATTCATATTCATAAGTCGAGAATTCTTTGACTACAACTGCAACAACGAGGACAACGACAAGGACGAGGATTACTACTATTTTTTACACGCGAAATTTTGAGGTATCTTCACCTCCAATTATGTATGTACATGTGTACTTGAATACACGTACAAGCAGATGTGACTACAGAAGCAGAAGACAGACAAGAAGGTGTAGATTTATTTGTTGTGGTCAAATCAGATTTATTTACTCTGAACAAATTAGTTAGATCTAATTCAAATGAAATATAAAATGCCACCGACTGACGCCAATATAATTTGATTCCCCCCACTGATTAGCTTCTGTTTCCGGAGGCTGTAAACCATGATAATTGCTTCTACATAACTCGAATCATGATGGTTTGGATTGGACTTATCAGATAACTGCATATAGGGATTCAATCCAAAGGCAATCCGATAGGTACTCTTCTATACGAATTTTCTAATGACGTACACATACATAGAAATTTTATCATCCCTTGATGCATCTTTTGGACTGACTCAATGATAAGGCGCCGGTATCTTGTATCTTCCTAGGTCCCTACTCAATGTTTCTACCTGCGTGTAAATTATATAGAATATTAATTAGAATTATACTATGCGCAATTAACTATTAGAGGTTTTGAGAGTACCTATGCTGGTGAGACGCTGTTTATACTACTCGGTCAGTTGTCAGTTCAATCAACCAGCTGGAACTTACTTAATCTTGTGTATACAGGAACATACGTAGGAACTAGGAACCTATAAAAACATACTACGGACATTTTTAACTCAATAAAAAACTATCAAACAGTTCTAAAATTTGTAACTGCAGTTTAGAAATAACCACATAGTTCTTTTAATTTTAGCTTTTAGAGCCAAGACAAAGTCCGTCTAATTCCAGTGCCATTAAGCTGCGGGTACAATATTGTTTTCATATTTAGACGATTAAGATTCTCAAACAGTATTATTGCATCTAGCTACTTACCTATATGTATATGTACCTACCTGTAAATATCTCTCATTTACCTTGCACTAGTGGTGTACTGAGACTGAGACTGAGAGCAAATGCCATTGGGTGTATGGTATGATGAGCAGAACCAAAAAAATGTAAAACGTTTTTTGTGTGTAGGCACACATAACATGTAGTCGCACCTATGTTTATATGGAGTTGGTAACAAGGTAGTTAGAAAAGGTCGAGAAGTATGACTGACTGTAGTCACTGCATGGCGTATCCCCAAGTTCATTACTCTAATCATAATCGCTTAAGCAGTTAATGGGCCAAATGAGACTCCGAGAAAAATAATTAATGATTTCTTTATCCGTTATCTATGATTTCCGTCTGTTCTTCTCTGGCTCTGCTAAAATGGTCTGGCCTGGCCTGGTCTGCTGTTTCTAATGTGCGTTGGACATGCTTCCTCAATAATTATGTGTGTATGAGTTCAAATCTTCACATCACACTTATCCAAATCCCATGCATTGTCACTACAAACAATTAAGCATCGTACGTTGCTGCAACAAACTACTGTCGACCATCTTATGTATGTAGTTGACTGCACCAACTAAATTCAGAAGCTATAATACGCATATGTACACAAGCTTCGCATTTGCTACTGTATTTTACCTGTACGCACGTGATGAGACGGGCACAGGAGTAGGTACATATGAATTCGCATTTGTAGGGTTTAAGTTTAAAGTGTGTTTGTGCACGCCCCTCGAGGAGGACAGTGTGCAGTCAAAGCCTGTGGAGTTTAAAATCGTGTATATGTAGCCATAGCCAAATGAGCAAAAAAGTAGGTAGGTATAAATTCATATGACCATATCCGACGCTTGGCCACTAGTATTTCTGTTTCTGTTCTCTTCTTTGCTTCAGCTTTTGTGAGAACAATAGCAAAAGTCGTTGAACATGTGATTACCTATACTTATAATACGGCAATTCACAATGAGTTCTCTATTACTTATTTTTAAGTACCTGACTAAGGTTTTTTATGACAATCATTTCATGTTCAAAAATAAACACATAAGTACCTGTAATTATAAGTTGAGAGTAGAATAGAACAACGTCTCAGCATTCAAAAAGAAACATTGTGGTAACTTGTTTGTTTCTTCATTTCCTCAATTTCTCGTAATTTTTAATGATGATGATATCTGTTGTTATTTACTTGCAATCAATTTCGAAAATGTTTATTTACAGTAATTAAAACACCTTGGCGTAATTATGACTGCCTAATTTCTGTTTGTGTTTACTGGACAGTGGACAGTTTGAGTTAGTACTTGCAAAAATGAGATTATGTACCTACCTATGAGATTGGGATAAATATAATTATTTACCTAGTCAAGTTCATACATTCCTTACCTACTTATTATGACCACTAGAACTATAGTCACTAGGGTAAGTTAAGTATACATATTACAATCCACAAATGAGCACTATGTACATATAAGGAGTTGTTAATTTTCAGCCTGAAACTTATTTAATTTAATGCTCATACATTGTTGTTTTGTGATAACGAGTGATTATTTCTGTGGATGATTTTGCTCGTTATCGTTCAATTATATATAAAATATAAATTATTGCGTTGAGCAATCAACAGTGATTGTTCATGAGCTCATTTATTACTACCAGATTTCAAAATTTTGCTCAATGAAGTTCCTACTTTGTATGATATACCAGTTCGATTATTTGCTCAAATTGGGTTTGCCGTAAGGGAGCAGTTTATTACAATATTTTTAAGTCACTAAAGTTTTAATGTTCTATCACACCTTTAGTCCTTTGCTTGAATGATTACGATATTTACGATGGATATTCGAGACACTAAAGTATAGTACCGTGTATGTATATAGGTAGTACAGCCTCGCTACCTGCAATAAATTGAGACTTTCCAAGCATAAAAAGTCAATGGAATTATTTTTGTTGACGCAGTCAATGTGAAGAGTTGGAATTCATCTTTCATGGTGGATGGCTCGTAGACTGTTTCGTTTCTTCGTTCGTTATTGGTAGTTGGTGTTTACGATACTGATGCTGATGCTGATGCTGATACTGGTAGTTTGTCTTGACATAATATGTCATGGAGTAGTTGGCATGTCATGATGTCATGGTACAGATAGTCAGAGCTTTTAAGCTGCCTTCCTGCCTACTGTAACTACCTGTACGTCTGGCTGGGAACTTTGACTTTATTTCCGTATAAAACCATCGACAGAAAATTTTATACTTGTGTTTTCCATTCAGAAGGAAAGAAAAAAGAAACCTCTACTGAAAACTATCACATAACCAATCAGGATAATATCAACGATTGAAACATTGGGCAATCTTTAAATCCAAATTATCCAAATCAAGAGATTTTCCATAGTCAGAAAACAATGTGCGCACACCTCACGTACTTGCTGTCATTTATTGCAGACAGATGTTTACCATTTCCATTTTCTTCCATCAATGATCGATCCTCATTTCAAGTCTGAAGCTTGAGTGTCTGGTGAAAATCTTAACGAAGAAAACCTCAAATTGGTTGATAATATTTTCCCCTTCATCATCACAGAACGTAGACAGCTACTCACACCAAGCCAAGCCAAGCCATGCCAAGCCAAGTCGAGCCAAGACGAGCCGACACATTTCACTACACCCTACACCATATGCATAGCTCACGATTAGGTGGATACATGACAAGACAGAAGACAGTACCACGAGAGGAAAGAGAAAAAAGGATCGATGTTAGCCGCATATGTATTGTATATACAACCGGTGATTTGTGGTAGAAAAACTTAAATACCGGCTGCTGGTTGATTCGATTGGATTGGAGACGAAACAATAGAATACAAAGTTGATGATGATAATGGCGGAGTAAAAGGAAGACTTGGACGTTGAACGGAGAAAAATCAAAATCAGGATCAGCAAGTTATGTGTAAGCATTGTGAACTGAACCGGAATTGGATGCCTGCTGCTTGGAAATTAACTAATAGAGCAATTGGTTACATTCTAATGTGGTTTGCCGTAATGATAATTTGCAATGAAGCCAAATGGACAACAAGAGGTTAAATTGCAATGAAATTATTGAGCATGGAAACAAATTGCCTTGGCGCCTTCACTAACAAGCAACTAGTGAGAGAGAGAGAGAGAGAGAGACAAACAAGAAAAAATGAAGAAGGGACTGCACTCACAGCATTGTACTACGATGTCTGTGCTCAATTATTATTTGCTCCCTATACTCTTTTAAGTTACACTATTGTAATCATAATACGTTCAAATTAGTCCGTTAATGCTACATACAACATAGTATGAGGACTCATACTTGAATTCAACTGTCTGTCTGTACAGAATTTCTCGAGCCATATGTAGGCATTGGGCATTTATCACTCCATTGCAATCAAGGAAAATATTATTAGCCATTATTATTATTACGATTAGGATGGCTGAATTGTTTCCATTGTGCTGTCATACGTTTACAACAGTCAGAGCATTATCCACATGCATGTTTCTGAACGTGAACATACATTCCTCCTTTTCTATACATAGGTGGAAGAGTAGAGTCATAATGTATGTATGTATGTACACTGAGTTACTTGGACAGAAACTACGACGGGGTACAAACACAACGCAGTCATTTTATTATGATTATTACCGTGTTAGTAATTTATTTGCTGTGGATGCCGTCCTCTGCTTTGTATCCTCGTAATTGAGTATGCATTACAACAATCAGCATGACTAGCTGATGAAAAGGTATAAATGGTGGACGTTCCGTATAGTGGAAGAACGGTAGAGAAAAGCCTAATAAAATGTGAGTCATAATCATGCTTTATTGAGGCATTTGACTCATTTATGAAAATCAACGCGCTTCCAATTTTCCCCCGAAAACCTGAAGTAATATCTCAAAGTTGGTGCAATTTACAGATATAAAGATACCAAGAGTAAGATTTCCTCAAATACTAATACTGTACACAGCCCATCAGCAGATAGATCGGCTATATTTATAAGAGCGAACAATGTCTAGTGTACAAACAACCGACTACATCATGATTGTACATGGAGAATACATCCCACAAAGTTCATGGATAAATAATTGCAGAACAACCATGTACATACGTGTGTCGAACATAAAGTTTTAAATTACAATATTATTATTTCTTCGACAAGACTGCCCAATAATGGACACTCGTCAAATTTTCTTTTGAATTCGAGGGAACAGAGAAAATAGGAAATAAGAGCCGGAGAGGGCGAGAGAGAGAGAGAGAAACGATCGACTCGTTTGAGTTGGAGTTGTTGTTTTAAAAAGAGGAAGGGAAAAGACACCGCTCACGGGAACCATCGTAAATTGTAATTAGGAAAACAGTTTTTATCGAAACGTTTTACTACCTCTAATGATCTACAATTTGTGTTTCTTCACTTGACTCTCTCGTTTTCGTTGGCTTGGCCTTGATGGCCGACCAAAGCCAAACCAAATTGTATTGTTGTAACTATACATTACAGTCTTACCAACAGTTTATACCTACCATTATGATTATTACCCTTATACGTGTAGAACCAACAAAACCAAACAATAAGTTGACTATCATTGCAATCCTAATTTTGATGAAATAGTTTAAACTCACGAGAACAATCAAATTTTTCCTAGGGATCCAACGTGGCTCTAATGCATAGACATGTAGAAGGCTCTTACATAATTATTTTTATGCATTTATTGGTTTACAGATACATAGTGTTAGTTCCTCGGTTTCATTATTTACTGCTTACTGCAGCACAGCGGTACGGTATGGATGGCCAAGACGTAAATGATGCGGTCACATATGGTATCTATCTCAAGTCTGCCTCAGCAGACACACCATCCACCTTAAGTTACCCACCGACAATCAATAGTTTTCTCTACACCATACAGATATCCCTTGACCCACATTTCCCTTAAACACGACTCCAGTCGTCTTCACCAAAATGTCCCGAACATTTCCCCCTTTCGTTACTACCCCTCGGATATTTCCCCCTACCAAGTCACTATGCTTTATAATATAATTGCTGGTACTACACAAACGTTACTTGTAACGGGGAATATGTTTGTAACTTTATATCGCACTGCGACTGGATATTCAAAATGTACATACATAAATGGAGGGAAATTGCACATGGGAAAATATGAAAGGGGGCTCAATTACTACCCACTTGTTTGTCCTTCTTTCCTGGTCTTAATTGACGTTCTGGATGAACACGTATTGAATTCACATGTCATTGTGTTTCTCTCCTTTACCTGTCAGTGTAAGTAATTGAGATAATCCCAATCATGTTGCCATTAGAAAATTCACGTTTGACTTGTTTAAATTGAGAAATAATTTCATTGTCAGTGAATTGGTGAAGACTCGTTAATAGAAGCCATTACTTATGAAATAATTTTTTCTCCTGTACCTGTATCACTGCTCGCCAATAATACATAGTAGCTGTAGTTGATAGTAAGACAAACATTTTTTGTGTCAATTCCATACCTACATACACTTTGCAGCTGCAATTTTTTCGTCGCTTCCGCAACATGTGAATTGTGGTTATATACATTAGATAAAATTACCTATGTTCAATGTGCAAAGCAGTAAGCAGTCAAAGTACATTTTGGGAAATATAATATAACGAATTGCTCTCTATACAGATATAGCGATGATTTTGTCTTGTTCCTTCTGTCTGCCTCAGTTGAAGGGACATGAGAATAATTGGCAAAGTGCAAAGACATTAAATGTTTATTGGCTTTGCCTTTTCTTTAATTTAATTCTCAATTTTGGTCTTGATTGGTCGTAATAATATGCGTTATAATACAACAGTCTTTGATAAACACAGTAAAAACCAAGCTATAAATATGTAACAGAGACGTAAGTACTAAAATACAGGTACATTACCTGTGTAAATACCCCGTCTATATACTAGTAGTTAGTAAAATTAACTTGTAAAATTTACAAATAATTTTAGCTTTTATGAACCGTACGGTAATAAATAACAAAGTAAATGTTCAAACGTCCTACCAAGGTTTCAGGAAAGATTATAAAAAATACATTACGAACCAAAGCGTAGATGTGATACTGATATTATGTATGTACAGACAAATGACTAATGATATCAACGTTTTATTACATTTGCTATTGCCATTGCTCTAGTCATTCCCATTTGATGGACCATATTATTACAGAAACGGAAAAAAAGTACAATACTTATTAATTTGTCCATTATTTCAAGTTTGAGCAAAAACAAAACTAATTGCAAATAACTTGCTAACTCTAAATTACGAGCATGAGAATATTTTTTGATTAGTTCTCTTAATTTTCCGACTAGGATATTGAATTAAAGTTTTGCTTTTCGTTTAGTCCCTAGATATATATGTATGAACGCTCGACTAAGATTAATTGTGAAATAAGAAGTAAGTATAAACAGTTGTAGAGTTTGGAGTTTCTCCATAAAATAATCAAACATGCATTGGTATATGTACGTGTGCCTCGGATTACATACCTACATAGTGTAGGCTAATTTTTATTAGAGTTAACGTCGTGATTGCACGATTTCAGTTAGAATTATTGGAATTCGAGTTCATAACTGTAGAGTGTAGTGAGACCGTGTTTGGGAAACAGAAACAAAATGATTGTGGAATGATTCACATTCACATATAATTATACGTATAGTATAAGATTATTTCGTTTTTTCCTTGGGTATTATTAATTATATTATTGTGTCTAGTGGAGTCATTCGATTATTTACTTTGAAATGAAATTGATGTAAACAAATTAGTCAAACGGGGTGGAAAGCGTTTTTGTTTGCTTTGCAAGGATTTATATAAATCATAGTTTGCAGTAGGAAGTACAAAAAATGTTGTTGCGTAGACATCTTGCACGTATCTATGTGATTAAGGATTAATGGAATTTAATTCCAATTTTTCGAACAATATCAAAAATTAAAAAACTGAAATAGAAAATGCAAACCGGACAGATTTTTGTGCATTACAAGCTGGATATTTTGTATTCATATAATTGTTACCTACTGTACCGTCTTGTAAGACGTGCATACATGACATGATGTATCCTCAGGTTGAAGTCGATTTTACTTTGTATGGGCCATCAGAGTGTACGTAAAATAATGAAGAACAATGCGTGCAAGTAATTATTACTGTGGAAGTTTTGAAAAGTAGTTGAATTTATACAATTAAAGGGAGAAGAAAGGGTTTGATGAAAGTCAAACAGGCGGTGGAAGCAGAATGGAGTGGTATACACTCGTCAGTCCATTTAATTTGATGATGATGTCAGCAGTAGAAAAGCAAAAGGTGTAAGAAATGACTGAGTCATCAATTGGTAATAAAGATTGGAGGCGAAAAATGAATTAAAACTTTTTGATTAAATTGACCTCTCCTATTATTCTACATAATTACTTTAGAGGCTCCTGCGATTCATACCACCATTTTTGGCTTTCAAGGCTAACAAACTCCTTATTTTGTATTTATAAAAATTGTCTTTCCTTACCACCATTGCGATGCAATGTTATGCTCTATGCTGTCCTGTGCTGTGCTATATTCTGAGTTGTTGTCGTTATAAGTAATTTCAGTGATGATGATGAGGGATAAATTCGTAATTTTTTAAATCATGAGACCAACACTGTGACCAAAATAGTGTGTAATTATTCTAATTTTTGTTCCCTATTATACCCTGACGGATTTACCTTATTCATTTAATTTTAGTAGGCAGATCCGTGTGTACTAATTATTGGAAATTAAACATTAAAGGAGACTCAGACTTGGAAAGTTGTTCTTACCTTGCCTTGTTTTCAAATTGCCTACCTTATAGTACATACAGGTACATATACAGGCGATCCTTCCATCCTCCTCATCCTCGCACCAAGGTATATGCATACCTGTGATCTATAGGCAATCTTTCACATACCTATGCAACACTCATTTTGTGTAATAATGGAAGACATTTAATCGTTTTACAAGGATTAAATTAAATGATTCTGCCGTGCATGTGTACTTATGTACCTAAATAGAAAAGCGTCATGGTGGCTTGGATTGTCGAAGCATCGAGATTTTGAGATGAGATGAGGTGAGTTCTACAGAGAGATTTAAAAAAAATTGATGCATACATGTACGTATAGCTAGGACTTCCCCACGTACTTCGCAACACATTTCTTGTTTAGTGAAAGCAAGACCAAGAACAATTCAATTACAAACTCTGAAGCAGGAAAATTAAGTTAATTTTGCAACGTTATATTTTTTGCAAACAAATTGATTTTTTAATCTAAACTAATTTTAATTAACTTTCCCAATTTAATGGGGTGTCAATTTTGAGCATGTATAATATTTTGTGCAACTTACTCGTGTTCTGCTGGAAGTTTTTCAGGATACTTTGCATGTTTGTGTGATTATTAGTACAAGGCGTTGCGAGATACACTATAAAACTACATAACGGCACATTCTGCATGCACAATCTGACGCAGAGGCAACAATTTCCCATGACCAACGGTGTAATTGATCCTTTTCATACAAATACAGGTATGTATGTATGTGCCTGAGTACCTACAAAGATGCCACTACTGCTAGAGCTGCTGTTTATTTTTACAAAAACCTGGAAAGTACGAAGCGGTTTATATCAATTATGAAGACATGATAACTCAGTACCCTGGCCTGCCGTAGGTTTTAGAAATGACCCTAGAAAAAGGGATTTGGTCCCAAAACCCAAAGAAAATGGAAAAGTATCGGTCGGTAATGCTGACGATGTGAAGAGATGATTTCGAGTTTAGTTTAATGGTTTGATGAAAAGCAAATTTGTTGGCCCATTTTATGTTTCAATAATGAATTTAGACGATGATTTCTAATTGTTTTTTCCAAAGGCCGCTTAGTAAATACAATAAATAAATTAAGAGCAACTGATGAGTTGGTTTTTGATGGCGCCTACCTCTCAGCTTTGTGTTTCCAATTCTGAGAAAACACCCTGAAACAGAAAAAATTGCATTTTCCTCGATTTATAGCTGTTTCTGGTAAACTTTTCTGTCTTCTGACCGCGCCTCCCTTTGTTTCGTTGATTTCCTTTTGCCTTCACCTCGTCCTTAGAAGTCCTTAGCCTTCGGAGCATCTTCTTCTCTCCGTACATCTTCCTACCTGCATATGTGTTTGTTTCGTTGTCCGGAGTCGATCCTATTTTTCTGTATCTGCACCATGTCTGTCCAACGTCCATCTCACCCGACGATTTTTGCCGTGCTCATCATCTCATAAGAAATTTTCTCTTCCTCTCAACTTCTTTTAACTTTTAACTACTTCCCACCCTTTCCTACACAGTTGATGTTACTCTCAAGACCACAGAAACCATACTGTGAAGAACATTTCCTGACTTAATTAATTTAGCCCTTGGCCTTTCTTCTACCACTAACTACTTTTTACTTCCAATCTACTTAACTTTTAGCTAACCATGGAGGTTCATCTTTCCTGCCACTACAGTTACAACCATACCTGGACAACCTTACTCCGCACTACCGAGTATTGTACATACGCTTGCGAGACACTGAAAGGATAAGCTTGCTGGTCTCTTTCTTAATTCAATTTTGTACTTTTTAAATTCAATTCTTTAATCGCAGAGTGACGCACGTGAAGCTAATTTGTAAATTAATTTAATAGAACTTCGGCTCCACCAAATATGCTTGCATGGGATTACGTATCATGTGACGTGTTACTGCTGACTGCTGATAGTGTTATGATTCCACCGCAACACATAATCGTAGCATTTTGATGATGCTTTTTGGGTGCTTTTACGAACTGCCAAAAGCTCCTGGGACCGGTAGTGATGACGACTAGACTCATCAGATTCAAATAAGGGCTGCTATTAGTACGTATACATATACCTATTCAGATTACGTATCACATTGGGATTGGGAATACCACGGGGAAATTCAGGGAAGTTCCATTTAAAGGAGGCCAGGGAAAAAACTTGGAATTCTTTCAGACGTAATTATATTAAATTGTTTCAACTGTCACAGTAATTATTGAAATGTGACGTAAAATAATTTGTTTCTGAGCTAACGAGTTTTAATCGCCTAGCTCACCGTTTAGCTTCGTTATATTATATAACGTACAGTAGTAAGGAAGCAAGTAAGTAGTAAGTATAAAAATATATCTATAATAGCTCGTAAAGTAAATTCCATTGAAGGCTTTTAGTGCTCCGTGGAAGTAATGACGTTACAGTATGTGTTCATGTTTGAAGATTTTATGCAGATGATAATATCATTTTGTCTACCGAGGACACCGTTGCATTGTATGGAAATCTACGCGTATTAAGGATAATATCAAGTTAAAAAGTAAAACTAACAAACTCTCAACGAATAAATTATTATTATTTAAACTTGAAAGTGTAGCACGAAGAATGTGTAGGAAATCCTTTGAAAATTTACTCTAGTGGGTACACCGGGGTTTACAAAAGACTTGGAGAGTGCCGACTACAAATCCTGTAAAGAAAATGAAGTAGTTTACGCTGCCCATTATTATTACATATTTTTATGACCTTAGTACTTACAAATGATGTGATGGCGCTTGATGCCTTCATGCAGTGTACATAAGGAGACATGGTCAAAATCGGCACGTAAAGACAGGGAGAGAGAGACAGACAGGGAAGGCAGAGAGGGTAGATTTTTTGTTGTTTTCTTAACTGGGAATAATTAGGGCTGCGTTTAATGAAGGCTAATTTGTGGGAAGGATATGAAGTGATGAGCGGTGAGTGTTTGAGGATTCACAAACACTGTCCAACAACATAATGGTAATGAAGTGGAAAAGCTTAACAAACAAGATGGTCTGAAGAAAAGGGGTTCACCAATAAATACGGCTTCGGTAAAAATGAGACTGTGCCTCTCGTTTCCATTGTTGTGATACCATAATTGTGGCAGCAACAATGTACTCTCCTTTGTTGAATGAATCATGAAATCCATTTTAGGAAAGTCATTGAATCCGTCCTAACTTTTTTCGGTGGTCTTTTTATACCTTTGATACGATCGACTTGCTAAATACACTTCTATTACTTTACTCCATTCCGTCAATGACTCTCACACACAACTGTACGACTGTACTACATATTCACAGACATAGACACCAGTATAACATTACATCAGGTCCAAGTTCTCTCCCTGTAATTCTGGATTTTAACTCTGTATGTACCTACATAAATACAATCCCGCTCAAAGACGAAACGAAAAGAAATCGTGAATTTATAAAAAGGGAAATGCATGAGGTGCTTTATTTACAAGTACAAAAACAAATAGCTAGTTCCTCAGTTATAGTCATTAAAAAGTTTATGTGTGGTGTTGATATTTAAA
>JAAXYX010000509.1:0-37126 GCA_036851915.1 Ptenothrix huangshanensis
CGGGTTTCAGTAATTGTTTTTGAAACTACGATAATAGTCGTAATTGGGAAATTAAAGTTGTTTATCTAAATACGATTATAATCGTACTCGGTAGCCATGGGGTTAATGAAATAATGATAAAAAACAAAATCACATAAAATTAATATACATAAAAACTTGATACCTTTTGCCATAAGAGTTTCAGAAATATCTTTCAGCCCTGCACGAGCTTCGATGCGAACAGATTCCAACCACAAGCGATCATTCTGCGGATTTCGAAGCCGTGCTTTGTCGAGTACGGAACGCGCTTTAATAAGCTGCCCACGTCGTTCTTCAATGGTTGAGAATAGAATCCACAGAGGAACAGAATCAGGACATTTCTTTACACCGTCAGCATATATGTCACGGGCGCCATTTATGTCCCCTTGCTGATCAGTAATTTGTCCCTTCATCATCCACAGCTTTGCACAATCCGGGAACGCTTTGAGTCCTTCTTCAATCAACTGCAAAGCTGCTCTCAGTTCATTAAGGGCCCACTCTAACTTTACGCTCTTCACCATCACTCTGGAATCATAATTTTAATGTAGGTAATAATTAATTTCATGCAACACTTAATTTGGTTGGAGTTTAATGCTAAGGTGTTGCTCAAAGCAATTGTAGTAAGAACTTACACCATACTAATTTTTAAAAATGATATCCTTACCTTGGAGTTGGAGCAGAAGCTCTTGCTCGGGCCAACAATTTTCTGGCCCGATCATACTCATTATTTTCAGATTCTAACTTCACCGCAGCCAGCCAAATTTCCTCTGAATTAGGATTAGCCTTAAAGGCAAGTGACAAAATGCTTCGAGCAGCAGGTACGTCTCCCTGAAATTATTTTATAGTATGTAACTATTTTTTTACAACTAACCACAACATAATATTTTTGTTGTTCAATATAACTTCATGTAGAATGAAAAATCCTTACAGCCATCCATTTAGATTTGGCACCCATGAGCCACAAAACTTCAGCTTTAGGACAATGATGCACAGCTTTTTGGAGAAGATTCTCAAGACTTTCTCGATCTCCATGTGCTTTTTCAAAATACGCAGCCTGCTTCCAAATACTTTTTTTCGTCGGATACACACTTAGAGCATGAGAATAAATGGCTCGAGCGCATTCAATCGCTCCTTTTCCAGCACAATTCTCGGCGTCATCCATCCAAGTCTCCTTCCGTTCTTCATCCTCCAAACCATAACCAATAATGGATTTGATGATTGCTCTGCAGGTTAAATAGGACTTCCCTTTGTCACATTCAATCGCATCCTCAAGCCACTGATCTCGGGTTAACTCCACACCGTTTGAAGTTAACGAGCTGATGGCTCGCTCAACAATTTTGTCCACCATATGGTCATTTCCGTTGGCTTCTTCTAATTTGGCTGCAGTTATCCAAATCAAACGATCAGTCGGAATATTTTGACGAGCTTTATTAAGAACTTTCCTTGCATTCTCGTAGCTTTCCAACCTAGGTATACATACATAGATTCATTGTTATGGAATTTAATCTCCATTCATCACTATCTAAACATTTAACTTTTCTTTCATTTTTAGAGAATAAATAAATATAACACCTTGCAAGAGCAAGCCATAACTCCACACTGGTTGGACAACACTCTACAGCACGACCAAGTAAAAGCCTTGCATCATCAGATTCCTCTAATTCTACCGCAGCTTTCCATAGACGTACACTGTTAGGAATATGTTCCAAAGCTTTTCTGAATACTTTTTTCTTTGCCTTAGTTTCCAACTCCAAATCAGCTGCTTTGGCCCAAATTCGTACAGATGTTGGAATGTGCCGTACAGCTTGAGCAATTATTGCTTTTCCGAGATCTGGTGGTTGAAGTCGTGCAGCTTCAAGCCACAAATCTTCAGAGTTGGGATTAACTTCGCAACCTTTCATGATGAGATTTCGAGCAGTCTGAAGTTTACCAGTTACTTCTTCAAGTCGAGCTGAGGCTATCCATGCAGGTGGATGGTTTGGATTTGTTTCACGAACAGACTTCAGTAGCAGCCTGGCCTTTTTAATATCACTGCGAAAAATAAAAGTAAGGGATTCAGTAAATAAGCATTCACTTTTTAAGAAAACAGAAACATAAACACAATTATAATATCATATATATAATTATAAAATACTAAGCACGTAGTACCGTTGAAAATTATGGATTTATTACAATTGAATTATGTAACTTAAAACTCACTTGATGTCACCACCATACGTTGGAATCATGGACTGCAGATCCGTCAAATAACCTTTAGGATCGACCACGGTTTGTCCAGTCACAGAATCGGATATCTGGCTAAGTTTCACATTCATTAGAGTATTACGAGCTTGACCAATCTTCCTTAAATCCAAATCGCCAGAAGGAGTTGACATTCCTATATTACACAACGAAAATTACGTACCAAAAACGAATAGTTACACTGCAAAAACTGAATTCACGTAAAAGCCAAAAACTCCAAAAATCCTTTTTTACACAATCATTGACACATATAAGATCACCTAAATCTCACCTCACCTAAAATCTGCAAAGAAAACGCATCTCACGCAAGAAGCGCTTCTGCAGTTTAAATGCGCTTTAGGTGGCCTTCAGATTCATTCATGATTTCCGTACGATTCAATTTTTACAGTTCAATTTACTATAAGGTACACTGTTGTTATGCATTATGAGTGCAAAAGTCTTTATATTTTACCTGGGGTTAACAAACCAGAATTAGGAAAGGCAGACGCAAGGCCGGAAGTGGGGTCTAATGTGGCTACACTTTCTCCGCCCAAGTTCGACGCTAATACAGAATCAGGAAGTGGTGTAAATCTACCAGATTGTAAAAATTATATCTTGAGTTATGCATACGACACGGAATTAGATAATAAATAAAGAAAAAAGTTTTGCTAATGCCATACAGGGTGTTCCATAAGTCTTCATACACAGTTTTTTTTTCGTATAACAGGAGTTCTATTAATTCAATTGACACGAAATTTTGTCCACACATTGTCAGACCATTTAGCAAAATTTGGGTCCGCGGTACGCGCCATGTTAAAAGTCCATAAGAAAAGCTGTCTTTTTGAAGATTGGACTTTACGGGTGGTCACGAATACCCTCCTGCATCTCCAATCTGAACCAATTGAACTATTTTGTGGTATCACGTTGAGAGACCATCGTGTACATTAAGAGACATCAAAATTTGGACTCCTTAAAAAAATCCATTGTTGCAGCGTGGACTGGTTTTTCACAAAATTGCCCGCGTACCGCGGACCCAAATTTAGATCTCGATTTCGAGCTCGTGTTTAATCAAACGTACATTATTTTGATTGTAAAAAATAATGTCCGTAGCTAAATGATCTGACAACGTGTGAACAAAATTTCATGTCAATTGAATTAATAGAACTCCTGTTATACGAAAAAAAAAACTGTGTACGATGACTTATGAAACACCTTGTACATATTATATTATTTTGACCGCTTAATTAAAATCTCATTACTTCTCAGCTCGAGGATTTCGTTGTTTTTTATTTCGTGCGTCTCCAACTTCGGGAATATTATTCCAATCATCTTCGCTAACAGACGAAAGGGCTCTTCTTAAATCACTGAACTGTTGTTGAATTTTAGGACGCTCCTGACGGTATCTCTCTAGTACAGCTAAAATCGCACACATTATTTAGGTTAATATTTAATAAAATAATACTGTATATATAAAGTAACAGAAGCAAATGGTAACCATTAAATAGTGCGGAGGTTTACACTCAAGTACTGGAATGACAATGGCCATAGACCAATGTCACCATGTTAGGTGCTGATACTGATGTCAGTACCCTTACTTATCCAACAAGGTCAACTTACTTAATAATAATGCATGACTTGTGTCAATTTTCAATGGTAATTATAATATATATTTTATTGATAGTTAAAACTAAATCAATAACGTCAACAGAACAAAAATCATACCTTTCAACTTCTTTTCTCGGTAGTCTTTTCTTTTTTCATCCATGCGCTGGTCAATGGAGTCATAAATTTTGTCCGCCTCTTCGTCATCCTTATCGTAAGGATCTTTACTAAATAGGGATCCTCCATAACCAGAGAACTAAAAAGAGAAGAAATATAATTATTTGCGCTGCCTTTAATCAGTTTTATTAATGCAATGATTACTCACTAAATTCTAAACCGAAGAATTACGTAATCAGCCGAAGTAGCAGTGTTATCTAGTTGTAACAGTAGGGCTACGACCGCTACGAAACGGTACGGATTTTAGTGGGACCATACTTTAGCACGGCTTCTTCAGCAGAGTGCAGTAGTAGAAGTATTTTTCCAAAGTTTGGGTACAGCTACAGAAAATTGCTCATTCAAGCTCATACACACAGCATCGATGCAGTCACTCGAAGCATTATTTCACAGTAAATACATACAGGCTTACAAATTCGCTTTTACCTCGTCGTAATTTGAATCATTCAAATCTTCTTCATCCTCCTCTTCTTCGGTTTCTTTTTGGTTACCACCACTACCACCGGGCTTTTTTCTTTTATTAGGGGGAGCATGGCGATCATCGGAAACATCGCTTGCATCTCTTGCAGGGCCGATATCGGACCGAGTTGTGAACCCAGTCGCTCTAAACGAGTCAAAATTCAAAGACAATAAGATGACTTACTTGGCAAATTCTGAAAGAGTATGAGATTGAAATTACTTCAAAATACAAATACGTGTGCGAACCTTTCAATTAAGCTTATAATTAATAACTATGATAACTAAATACTACGAAAATAAATTTGGCATACCCTCTTCCAACACCTGCAACATAACCGGACGGTGCGGCTGCTCCAATAAAATGTTTTTTTGGTTTAGCAACTGGTGCTACAGGCAGCGAAGGAACAGACATTGCTTGTGTATGTGTTTTGGAACAGCTCAGCAAGTGATTTTGTTTTTGGTATCTTCAGTTATTACGCTTTAATTTTAGGTTATATTTTTCTGTATTTGTTATTGTTGCTTTAAAGTTAGGGTTCTAAGATGCACAGCTAACAGCCAAAAAGCGAGTACAACTACAGCAGCGTATCAGCGTATGAATTCCTATGATGTTTAATACGGTGAGATCGAATCGGAAAATATCAGAATTCCCGCTTCAAAATCAAGTTTGTTCTTTTCCTTGCTCTGTCTCTGTCAATGGTAGTCAAAATGTCTCTACTCTGACACTCCGACGACTCCGACTCTATTAGTTATATTTAAGTAGTTAATGTTAATGTTAATACAATGAAACTTCGATATAACGACCGCCAATATAACGTCATTTTAGCTATAATGACATGTATAAGCGTCCCCGCCAAAAAGCCTATGCCATCCCATGTTACATTTGCGGTTATAACGTCACTTTTTATAACGACATTCTCGAATTCTCGCCATACCGTCATGCTGCAGCCTGCCCCACAGTTGCATTCGCGTTTAAATTGGAAACTTTATAACGTCTTGCATGAAGCGTTATTCCACTTGAGTGATTTAAAACTTTGGTTTGTTAACAGGGATGAGGATGATCCAAAAGTATTACATCGAATCGAAAACTTTGTTGAGAAGGCTAGGGTAAAGAAACTCAAGCAACCATTAGTTCAGTAATTTTTGACTCCCAAAAAGCAACCAACGAAAGTGTCTATCATATAAAGCACTATTAGATTAACTGTGATTAGAGAATTTATGTAGGGGGAGTGTGCCTATATGTGACATAGCTGCACCGCTGCTCCGTATATTTCTGTGATAAGTGAGATCTTCCTACCTTTTGATACTTAAAATGTTAATAAAATAAATGCTTGTAGAAGTAGGTAATCTTGTAGATATTGCCGTTTAACAACAAAGTCGTCTTAAAGTACTGACTAATTTTACCATGTAATTTCTTCAGTGACTGTATGAACGGCTTCTAGAGATCTTTCGTTTCTGCCTCAGTGACACGAAGAACAGGCGTGTCAACATAGGAAAAATGCACCAAAATATGAAAGAACCTAGATAGGTAGGTGTAGATATACTAATGAATTGATGAATGGTTAAATGAAATGGTCCGGCAAGGTGTGACTTGAGAGGAAGCTTCATTTTAAATAACGTTTTTATTTGTATATTGTAGACATTCATAATATTATGCATATCATCATCATACAATAGATTGATTTCCATAGTTTAAAGTTTATTATTTTATTAGGTATAATAATTTGAAACTGTAACTGACTAATAATGATTACTATGAGTTATCTATGTTGATTTCTCTCGTTAAATACATTTATTTCTGTACATATAGTAGTTATGTAATGTATGTATGTATGTATAATAATATTGTGGTATATTCATACACAATAGATTATGTGTGACATGACCTACTGTTTTTATACAGCGTGATTAACTGCAGGATAATGAATATATTTAAGTATGTAGTAGCATTACCACTAACATTATTATTTAGTTTCCCTTAACATAATTAATTACATACATTGTATTATTCATATTTCTTTGTCACTCTTTTCATATTATACCACAACTAAGTATCTCAGCATATCCAATACCCTTATTCTTACAATGGCATTCTATGTTTATTATTATTTATTTATTATTATTACATGTCGTAATAAGTTATTATTATTGTTACCATTTTAAATATTTTCATTTTATCCTTCATCTTATACAGACATACATACTTAAGTACTTGCACATAACATATTTGGGGGATCCTGAACGACTCTTGTATACATTCTTCCTTAAAATAGTCCTAGGTACTTACCTCCTTAAAACCTAGACGCAAATATTACGGTGCTCACACACTCAGAAATGAATAAGAACTCAAATAAAAAAGGATTGAATAAATTGCCGGTTCCTATACTTAGAGTTATTATTAGGAATCACCATTTCTAGTTCACACTTTCCATCTACATGGCAAATAATTTAATCACTTCCAATCCGTACTTGGAATTCGGAAAATCATCTATTTCATTCGTCGAGCAAAATTATCACTGACATCATCAAATGCTATAAATATTCGTTGGATATCGCATTGCAGTTTTGGAAAGTGGAAGTATCGTTGATTTAAATGTGTCTTGTAAATAATCTTTGCTCGGAATGCTCATGATTTTCAACTCATCCACAATTTGAAAGCAATTGAGCCCCATATTTCCCATGGACAGAAGCAGAGGTGTTGGAAATCTCTTAAATGTGAACTAAAAATTGTTTAAATTGTTTTTCTTATAGTTAAGTAATTTATACTTTTCGCTTCAAGATGTTCCTTTTCAATATTAATGTAGATTTTACTTTTTAATATTTTTAGCCGCCTTTTTACGACCTACGACTTTTATCGCAAAAATGGATCCTGCAACTCTCCAGTTTTGTTTGGAATTGACCGTAGCCAATGCTCCTTGCACTGGAGAGACTGCTCCAACTCCTTCTGTTCAAAAAATAAAGGAGATTTGGACGGGATTTACAATCCCGCTCCGATGTATTACATTCGCTGCACGATAGTAATGGTTTCGATTTCTTTTGAAAATTTTCTGCTGCCCTGTCTCAAATTTTAGAATATGCAATTAATATTCTTATTCGTAATTCCCTGGTTCAAATAGCTGGACAAGCAAACCAGTTTCAAACTGCAGCTTCCTTTCCACACAAGAAAATTTTTCTCCATTATTGATTCTTTTTCGAAGTTTGTTGCTATTTGTGTTTGTTTGATTTGATTACGATTTTCAAACCTGATTAAACTTACTTTAATACATTATATAGTTTTAAATATGAAGTTATACTCGGAGCATGAGTTTAAATGACTGGTTTGTTGTTGTGCTCAAAAGATTCGATTTGAATTTCGAATTATTTACCCTGCTGGTGGGTGCGGAAAACAGAAGCAGGATCTTTGGTCTTCCATAGATTACAATTTCCTGCTACCTGGCTCACCCAGTATGGGAACACTTCAGATTGGTTGTTCCTATCTGTGTACCATTGTGGATATTGGATAGCCCAGCTCATTAAATCAATTAAATCGTTGTTGTTGTTGTTGTCCTTGCCTCCGATTTCATACATAGTATCAGTATTGATATTTCCTTAGCCTTGATTAAATACTATGACACCGTCCTTAACAATGCTACTTAGCATTCTAGATTCACGTTATATGTATCTATGTTACTTACGTACACATTAATTGCTAATTATATATGAATTAATACTTATTACACCACCACAATGTAGACACCCATCAATTGACAAGACAATAATAACATTAGGTATTTTCACATTTATCGACAAAACTAAAATAGCTGCTAGAAATGTAATGGGAAAATAAAGAGTTGTACCATGCTTGTCCACAATTCAGAATTCATATTATATTTGGTTGGGTATTGTAAATTGTACATACAATAATGCATATAGTTATTATACAATAATTGCTCGTTAATTTTGTCATTCGTTTTCGTAATTGCTGCATTGCAGTCAAAGGACGATCCTATATGCATTGCGAAGTAATTTATATTACTGTGTACATATACTGTTTTTGGCGGAAGTTGTGCATTTTTGTGTTGTGGTAATATTTGCTTATAGAATTTCACAATTAAGTATGCGTACTGTTTCGTTGGTATGACAGCAATGAATTATTTCCATGCAATTTAAATTAAAAGATTGAAGTCGTTTTAAAGCAAGTTCTACATAAAAATTAGTGTGGTTGTGTGCAAGTTTCTTTTTCTTTTCTTCTTTGCACATTTTCCCACGGTACGGTACAAATTAATCTATAACTAATTATTAGGATTGTTTTTTTCGATCTCGAGTTACTAATTTACAAATAATGTACATGACAAATTATTCTTCACAGCAGTCGTTTGTACAGGTCAGGAAAGAAAGCAAATCTGCAAATCACATGTCTTGCAAACTAGGTTTGTTTTTGGAAGCTTTTTTCGCTCAGAATTTTAAAAATTTAATTTTACAGTGAGAAATCATTCTTTAAAAAACACTTTGACTTAATGTTCACCTACTATGCACAATAGTATTCTTGACATAACAATAACTTACACAATGAGAGGTATTTTTGAATAATTATATAAAAAAGAATACCTCAAACTACTGGAATCTGGAATACATAAATTCGTGTACAATTACATTCGAGTAAAATAATTGCTACAATTACAAAATACGAAACGAGCTACGGTAACAATTATAATATATAGATATATACAATTAGAATGCTTAACCTCGATTTTGATTTCGATTTGATGTAGTTATTGAATTACATAAGTAGACTATGAATTACCATTACGACACACACTACACAGATTTAAAGGTTAGAATTTTTAGGCAGGTTTCATTTCCTTGTACGGGGTCACACTCACATATTATAATCGTATTGTTAATGTTTAGTCGTTAGCCCTACGCGAGTAACATTCATTTTAGTGTGAAATTTCGCCCGCGCCTTTTCTCTCGACGCTTTACTGGATCTGATTATCGCCTAACGCTAAACAGTAAGTAGATGCAATTAATTCCAATGTACGTACCTACCTATCTCTAACTACACAATTGGATGTATATCATTACTACGTAGCAGAGATTGTTTTAATTTACCTGACAGTTCAATATCAGTGCTCTCAATTATTGATAATGGTTATTAAATACTACAACATACGCATGAAATGAACATGAATAGATGAGAGACAACATATATAATTATAATATACGTAGTAATGTGTCATCCGCAGTTTAAAAGTGACTTTGGGTGTCTCGAATGTAAATGTCTCAATGATTGGATAACTGAGGAAAGCATGCATCAATTAATCGTTAACTGTTAATCATAATAACATATTCATACACAGTATACATATGTATATATGTGACGTTGATTCATGTTTTCTTTGCTGATAGAATTTACAATTGAAAAATTAATTTTCCCTTTGTTGCTTTTTCGGCTGTCGCATTGAAAATATCTTTAGAAAGTTTACTGTACATTACTATAACGTTTGTATTTGCTCGGAATGAACTCATATGGCTTACAAGTAGAATATATTTGACTTATGGCTTATGTTTGTAGTAATAAGTAGCTTAGTTAGCTAATGTAATGTATAATATAATGTAAGTGTAATGTAAAAAGGATTTGCAATATATTTTATAGCATAATATGTATTTTAGTTATTATGTTTTCTTCCGTAGTTCGGATCTAGCTTTAAGTATGTTAATGTAATGTATGTATGTGTACCGTGGCCTGGATAATAATACTGATCTTTTCAATACGAATTATCAATAATCCCTTCCTTTCATCGTTTACAATAAAATCAACTTCGCAAATCGCACCTACGCATGCCTTACTTTTTTTTTACATACTTTATCTTTGTCTAACCTGTCTGTATGCCTTGTCGTAAATCTGTATCTGTATCAGTATACCCTCTTGTTTATCATCATTTGGTTTCCATTTGTTTTGCTTCCTTAATAATTTGAGCTTCTGTTCATCTCTGCATGCCCCTGTTACGTTTTTCGAGTGGACTGCAAAAACTGACTAAACGCTTTGCCATTATCTCTACACATTTTCTGCTTGCCTTCATAAGTACATACGTGCATGAATGCTCGAGCAGTCACACCGACACACTAAACTCTTCAGGATACATATTGTCAGCATCTCCTTTCCGTTCCAGACTTGAGTTCCCTTCACAATTTCATATTTTTTCAATAAACTGATCTTCAGGCCAAGCATTTGTATTGTATGGCGTACTACGTTCATATATAATGTATACATCTAGAAGCTATCATTACATCTTAACTTAAACACACTGATAATTTATTAAATTCGAATTAGTTTATGATTTAAAGGATAGCTATAATTTCCCTAGCATGTAGGTATAATGCTTGTATGTTGGCGGTTTTATTTAATTAGTAGAATAATATTATGAAATCAGATGTTTTGAAGTACAGATCCAATTTAAGCACATGTTCTTATGCATATAAGTATGTATGTAATATTGATGCCATAAGATCAAATTCAGTACTCTGTACTATATGGTCTATCAGTATATAAGTTCATTGCAGGAATGACTATAGTAATATAACTACCGACTACTAACACTTGTCGCTAACTCGGAGCGTGTTCGTCTATATTATTTTTGAATCATTTGGCCACATGAGGTACACTGACTGACTACGACATCAAGAACAACAAGAATTCATCTGTAATCTGTACTCTATATAGCATTATATATAGATCATATCATAATTAGTTAGGTGCTTCACGATTCGTGTTGTTCTGGGTACAGGTGTAGCTGTATAGACATGGTAGACGTAGAGATTAGGTAGATTTAGCTTTAGATTAGTTGTGTATTTACATGACTAGAGATGCAATATATATTCTGCTTGTATGCATAGCGTACAAGTACAACAACGAAGAACAAACATGACTAGGTATTACATGGGGTTGGTTACTTGGATACGTAAAGATATTTACAGATATTTTATGAAGTAGTCCTTGTATGGAATCCCATATGTAGGCTATCCTATCCTAGAATGCTAGGACGTCGATGTGGTTACATACCTACCTACATAGTGGGTAATAATTATTTTTTTAATTGCAATTTCCTGCATATACATGTATGATTCGTAGTTCCTAGTATTCGTTAATGATCTAACTTTACTAAAAAAGGAATTAAAATTCAAGGAAGGAAGTTTTGATTGCAGCTGTAATAGCTTTTACGGAAGCAACTCTACAAGAATGAAAAGTTGGAAAAGTCATTTTCCCTGATACTTTCGTCAGTGTGCCTTTCACTAATGTTTTCGTATGGAGAATATCATTCTCATATGACAGTTCTATGATGTCTCCAGTTGTACATAATGTCGTTCTTGTTATAATATTATTGCCATTCTTCGTCAACAGAAATTCATCTATTTTTAGACACCGAACATACACCAACGATTCTTCTTGTGGACATAAATTCCAATTGGGAATAACACACAATAATAACATACCAAACACAGAGATACAGCACATTAATGAGGGCGAAGGTAAAAAAAATTAAAACCCAAGCCAAGCTTTTCTTCTTTCTTGGAATGAATTCAGAGATACCTTTTGGGATGCGACTAGGACTAGCGTAGTGTAGCAAATACGCACACTTCATAAATGTATTGCTATGTGTGAGTGTACATACTTTTATCCCATTACTTGATAAATAATTGTCAATCTAATTCATGTATATCTATGCACGTAGTATGTTAATCTGATTTTGAAACATGTAGTTAGTTATAATTATATTATATATATCTAATTTGATCACATTCATATTCATAGCTGCCAAGTTTAATTTCTTGTACCTCCATTTTTTTCATTTCAATTTCAAAATCATACTTATGTACTTCGTATGATCTGATCATCCGATGTGAGAGTGTCGACATGTGAGAGAAACATAATGTTAAGTAAACTTTATTGCAATCAGGATTCCACGAATATAGATAGGTGTAATTATTCCAGGAAGGCAAAATCAGAATTTAATATAGCAAAAAAATAACAGGTGCAAATTTAAAGTAAGTAAATTATCAACTAAAAAAACTATCCTATCGTTTACAACGAAATATATAACAATAACTTGATGAGCACAAGCATAGTATTCTCAACCAGGTCGGCTACCAACTAAAATCATAATACAAACGCAAGATACTTAATTATATTTATAAACGAACCGTGTCATGATTATATGAAACACGAAACGAAACTAAATGAGTTCAAATAAAGTTTCTAAAACAGTTGTCAATTCAACTACACCTACTCAAATCTACCCACTACGGCTAATGATGACGACAATTGAGAAAAGTAAGGACAAGAGTAAGTTGAACAAAATAAAATATGCTCCAACTAATCAATCGTGCTAGCTGCTGGCTGCTACATAATTATAGATACAAGATTAATTATGAAAGTTAAAAGTGTAATGTGACTAGATTGAAAACAAACTTGGTTTCGTAAGCGTCCAACTTCCACCATCGACTAAATCCTATCCATAATCACTCGACATCTACTAATGGACCAATAGGATAATCATAAAATAAAATATAAATCTTTAGTAACGCGCTTTAAATTTGTTACACAGACAGGGGGCTGGATTGACTGATTGTTGCATAAACGTAATGAATCATTTTGTACGCAGGTATATATATTTATATATCTATATGTAGTATAATTATATATCATTTGTGTGTGTACCTGTAGTGTGACTACGATCATGTAATTTCTACAACACTTGGTATTTTTATCAAGTTACCTGGAAATAGTAATTGTAACTAATTATATGGAGAATCTGTCGTAATTTTTTGCCTTGTTGAAATCATCCTTTGCGTATGCAACACCTTATGCACTATGTATATATGTTACATATGTATATATATTTTATAGATTATTTTTAATAATAACAATAATTATATTCGTATCTGTACAAGCGATCCTGTCCCGAATTTAATTATTACTACATTTAATCAGCATCGAATTCACGACATGATTCCCTGCCTATGTCCTCTCACTGGAATCGGTATTCGATTGTTGTCACTTTTTATTACTTGCAACCCATAGAATATGCAACTATAGGTGTATGCTAATGGCATTATTATTACTTTAGGTGAGTTTGAATTTCGTTGAATTCTTTGTGAGGTAATTTTGAAACTTTTGTAAAATTTTGGATAATTGTAGTAGATTATAGGTGTTCAGCTTTTTGATTTCTTTTCTTAGGAACTAAGAGTTAGTTAGTCCAGATTGGATATTTTGAGAACATTTTGTGGTGTTCGAAGACCGCACGATTTTCCACTACAAATAATTATACTTACATTACGTATGCAGTAACCATGTAAGTAGCAAGAAAATCTTAACATCGATGAAATAATTTTGTGTATTGCAATATTGATACTGGAAGTGCTATTTTGTTGCCAATTTTCCGGATGAAAGGAATTCGTTTTTCGATGCTTTTCGATTGGGCCGAGATGGAGATATATAATTATTGTGTATGTAGTCGTCGAGTACTGTCCCAGTACTCTTTTCAGTACCCATTCTTGTAGTACGACTCTTTCAGTACGAATCTAGTACATAGATTGTGATTGTGGGATGACTAATGATAATGTTTATACAGGTCATGTTTCTAAATAAAACTCTGGTAGTATTTACATGGTGGTAAGCCTTTTAGTTCCTAAATAATTAATCTTGTTAGTTACATACCTGGTTAGTATACTTACGATTAGGTCATATATTTACGTTGATTTGAATGAGGAAGGGTTGAAGAGTGAAGAAAAGATGAAGTTGGAAAAGTACAACGAGAGCAGGTTCTACTCATCCGTTGACTGGTGGTGATGCTGGGGCTGGGAGGATTGCGGAGGAGTTGGGGATGGGCACGACGTCGTCATGGGCGACATCACTGCTTCCGTATTCCGACGCTTCATCTTCGTTTTCTTCAACATCGTTGCCTACAAGTTCATTATTTTATTCCATTGTATTAGACGCAGCAATACATCACTATCATTTTACTTCCTTCGTTTCGACTAACAAACCAAGCTCGTGGCCTAGAATAAGGGCAATCAACAATTACCTTGAGAGCAGACTTGAGTACGACGACTTCACCGGGTGTTTGAATCCAGGGCTCGCCATCAACTTGTACGGGCATGTCAGTGTTGAGACGGATCTTGATATGACCACCCTGTGCTATTCGCATAGCTGACCTGAGTCCGGACTGAATTTGACCCAAATGAACGACGCCAGTAACTCCGACCACCTCCAACATACCGTCCCAATGATTTGGTTTATTGAACTGGTCTTCACGCTCAGGTCCCCAAGGATTTGCGCCGGAACCCCAACTGCACAAACAGCCCAACGAAACAACATTTATCATCACACCCCTTTCCAGGACACTTATCGGGGCTACATCTGGATAGTTTAAGGAAAAAGTTGAAGATGAAACTGATGTGGAAAACTGACCTTAGGATATTTAAAATGATGATTCCTTCCACCGCTGGCAGATCGACGACCTTGCCATCCACCTCTAGACGAATCTCTTTTTGAAGATCCTTGCACATTTTCCTTGAGACCATTTTTCTGAGACCCATTTTGACGTAGACACCTTTGTTGTGTAGTCTGGAGTTGAACTTTAGTGGATTCTCTTCTCTCGCATTATGGAAGTCCAAACAGAGATCAGCATCAATTCCAATTCCAAAATAATTATTCATCACATATATTGCAGTGTTGTCCTCACTCTGGCTTGACCCCACTTGCACTGTTTCATCAAAAATCATCTTCCAGTTACCATTCATTCACATTTGATTACTATTATAACGCAATGTTCAATTCTCTTATACATACAATGAAATCGAATAAATTGACATTCATCGATTTGTTCTGGCTACGGTACAAAACCAACGTAAACGTGATACTTACAAGCTTGGTTGACGGCGACTTTATCATCGGCCTTCTCATCGGGATGAAAGACGACCGTCCATCGATCTAAACGGATTTCCTCCGCTTCGATGACATCTCGCAAGAGCGTCATGGCATCCTCCCCACCCGTGTATCCGGGGCCCCATCGAAGCACCCTTGCCAAGTCATTACCAGTCCCAAGGGGAACGATAGCACAAGGAGGAGACGAACATTCAGAATCTTGGCCAACATTGTCCAGACATTGAAGAACCCAACCGATAGTTCCATCTCCTCCACAAACTAGAATTCGGTAGTTGTTTATATGACGGAAGACGTACAGCCCTACAAAACATGGATAAATAAGAAATCAAGTTCCACATTCATGAGTGTGCATTTGGGAAAAGCGTGTAAAAGTCGCGTCATCACACGAGTCGGACTAAACTGTAATATGAGAGAGCAAAAGGAGGATGTCACGTGCTTGAGACGACCCTGTGCTCCGCAGGATGAAAGAGAGCGGTGGACACGTAGCCCATGCTTACCTGGAAGAGGCCCGCCGTTGTCCAAGTCGAAAACTTGATAGGGATTAAGTAATTTTCGGAATGACGTGACAAGTTCGAGTCCTTGGCAACCACCGGATTTGACATTGACGAAGACAAGAAGTGGAGTGACTCCGACTGGAATCATGTGTGAGGCGAGAGCCGGGAGAAGAAGTACCAAGAGAGTCTTGTCGTCATGAACAGACTCCCTGAGTGTGGAGTAGGCTCGGACTGCCTCATGTGCATCCTCGTAAGTAATAACCAGACTTCCGTACTCGTAGTAGATGGGACCAATGCAAAATTTACTACTACGATCCCGACCCAAAAAATCCTGCAGGACGTTTTCATACTGTCGCTGACTCATGTTTGTGGGAAGGTTGCCTACGAAGAGTGCGACGGTAGGTCCGTGTGGATCCTCAGCCAGTTGCATATGGAATCGCACGTTCTCCATCTGACGAACTGAATCTCTTGCATGTTCCTTCAGCATCAACCAGGGCTTCTCAGTTCTCTCAAGTACCCTCTCAGCTACTCCACCTGGAATTTTTATTTTAGCAACTTCAATCAGAGTTCGTGCCACAACATAATATACCTTCATTTCCATTCATTTTTCCTTGCCATTTTGGTTTGCAAACCTAACCTACCCACGTCATTCCTACATTTCCAAGTCCAACTGAAGTGGAAGTGGTGTCGCTCAAGTAGTCCTTTAACTCCTTTTACTTTTGTTTACAGAATCTTCAAGAAAACTGAAAACTGTCCTAGGAAACTATTGGCGACCTACATACATACACGTATAGCTACAGCGACAGCATCGGATGATCATGATCCCATGATCATTTTCAACTATTTCAACTATTTGAACCATTTCAAGTTCGCACTAACAAAGCCTGCTCCCAGGTTTCTCGTGGGGAGGTGAAAGGAGGCCAGCACATCGTAACCATGATAGCCGTAACAGCGATTTGCGAACTGCGAATTAACAGCTTTGTCGGATTGGGATATGTGGAAACTGGAAAGTGGAAAGTAGGTATAATATGGATGTGCCTACACAGAAGAGGTCGTCCAGGCAGCAGCACGATTCCCTTCTCCTGCTTGTCCTCGCACGCCTCGTAAGCCTCAGAGGAAGGAGGCGACGACTACGACTATAAGGAGCACTGCGATACTTGAGATGGTTGATGGGTGATGGTGAAATGGTAACGGTAACACATACAACGGCACAACCACAGCCATACAACTCTCTACATAAGGTTTATTCAAAGTAAATACTATGGTCAACATCTGCACCTTTTCAGACGACGATATGAGCCCAAGGATTATTACATATACACACGTAGTTCGCCCTAAGCTGCTCTGTTGACACAAGTATTTATAGCCTACGTACTTCAAATAAAAACTCTACGCAACCTTCAAGAATAAAAATCCATTGGTAATCAGAAACAAGAAAGTGTTTCCTATACACACATTACACTCACTCTTTCACTCTATCCCACTGTCTCTCTCTTTCTTTCTCCTCACTCCAAGACTAAAAGGACTAAAAAACACGTATTAACTCACACTACTAACATATACTCAATTACATTCATATATGAATAAGTATGACGCATGAAATTGAAAATATCTCATCAAAAACTACAACTTAACACGTTCCCACTGCTCCTTCACAACTTTTCTTAATGGAAATGAGCAGAAGAGTGAGAAGAGAGACGAGAAGACGAGCGACGACGGAGAGCGAGCAAAAAAGAATTCTCGAGCTCAGCTTTGACCAGTTTCTGAGAAAATTGTGGAAAACTCCGAGTCTCAATCATAATGGATTCATGTATACGAAGGTAGGAGTAAGAGGAGAGGAATCGAAACCTGAAGGGCTAGGCATTTCTCCTTCCACCACACACGACAAATGAGGAGTGGAGGAGAGGCGGCGAGGAGACCACGCCATTTCTACATCGTTAGGACAAGAGGAGGAAAGGCAGGGAAAAGAGACAGACAAAGACACCAACCGAGAACGAGAAGAGGATGGAAACTTGTTTGGTTCTCACAACTCAAGATGAACATGAACATGAATGTGAAGATCAAAACAAACAGGGAATTGTCAAAATATTATTTTGCCAAGCCACGTGTCAACCCCCTGCTGAATTACACTCTCACTCACTCACTTACTCACTCACTCATCTAGTAAGGACCGAGAAGACAAGTGTCTACGTTTACAGCAAGCATCCTAAAAATCAAGAGAATATGCTTACCCCTACATATGCTACACCAAATACGTTCCACATTTCTAGCGCTAACTACAAGACTACAATGGAACAACACATCCGAAGTAAGAGACAGAGGAAGGTGAAGCTTCAAAGCTTGTTGTGAATTGTGAAGCATCTCCTTCTCAATCTTCCTCCAAGCCTCCAATCGTCTCGCATTTGTCATAAATTCCACTACAGCCACAACTACAAGTAGGCACAACTGCAACTACAGTATCCTTCCCCATCCCATCGTACCTACTTGTCAGTCCAACGTAGCCCCTAATTTCCACAACAGATACTATATTGATCCGCCATTCCGCACTCATCCACTTCACTACAATAACATCTCCGTCTTCGTAATCACCGTCATCATCATGATCTGTAAACCGTAGTTTGCTCATATAACCCCGTCATCACTACTACCTCCCCTGCTGACCTCACTGTCTTTCCATTCCCTGCGTTATTTACCCAGTTACTTTTATTTACCATTCATTGCATTTGAATGTACAAACTTTTACTCCTCATACATAATTCCTATAGGTACATACATCCCTGTAATAGTCACCCGGCTGATTGAGATACAGTTGCTTTGAAGCTATATATAGGTATAGGTATATATGAGTAGCTATATATAGCGAGTGTTGGGATTGCGAAATGTTTCCGTTTTCAAAAGGTCAAACTTACAACCAGCAAAACTAAAACTGCCTGATAGACGTAAGTCAAATACAGACCAGAGATCAACTTTATTAGCTACCTATTTTCTCTTGTTGAAAAATAAGCTGGAGGGCACAAATTTATTTTCGCATGTGTACGGATCAAGTAGGTATCAAGTATCAAGGAATGCTGAATTCTATGCTGTACGTCGTACTATCAAACAAGTCAGATTACCTACACGTGCATCCACAATTACTATGCTATGTATGTACCTACCTACCTACTCGCCTACTACAGACAGACTACGGCTACTACTACTTCCATCCCTACATGGCTTCTTTATAGTATTCGCTTAAACTGTGTGTAGTGGGTATTTGACACAACGTAATATACACACTCGCAAGCGAATAATGCAGAAAGTGCTCAAGTTAGGTAGGGAAGGTAGTGATAGAGAATGCGAAAGAAACTGCTACTCCCGTCTGTGCTGATAAGCAGAGGAAGCTCTATTTATCTGGACTGACATGTATGTATCTAGTTTGCGTATTACCTCGCCTCGACTCAGGACTACTATGGGACACGTATATAAAGCGAGAGTAAAAGGAAATGAAATCAAAAGTTTGGCTCGTTGGTTGTGAAAGTAAAGTGGAAGATCACTCCAGAAGACGTTCACTCCTCCCTCTCATCAGACGCGTCTATGTTAGACGATCATGAATGCATTGTGGTGGATATATGGTGGATTGTGAGAGTCCACGAGTCCCTGAGTGTGTATCTGTAACAAACATTGATGCCTAGAGATGTATTGTGGATTGCAGATTCGGAATTCTCTTCTCTCTCCTTCTGTGTGTAGTTCATATGTCAAACTTGCCTATCGCCCTCCGCTTTCCACTAATCATTTATTTCTAACGATGATGGGCAAATCAAAGTGATGCGATAATAATAAAGATGATGATAATAATGATCGTAACTTATACAAACAGACATATTTGAATTCTTGCATCTTTCAAGCTTTGAATCTTTGGATGTTGGATTCCGCGAATCTTTGATGGAGGGACTTATCGACTCTCATGACTGACAAACTCGAGGTACAATGGAGAAATAAACATGTGTTTTGTTCACATTTGCCAGAAGTTATAATTTTAGACGGATTCGGATGCTCATCTCTTTTATCTGCATATCTAATGATGCTACATTTGTATTCGACATTCTACTTGCTTATTTGCAGATTTTAGATCCCCAATTCCAGGTAAGTTTTGGAATGGGAAGCGAAACCGAAATGTTTTGCCAGGTACTCTGCACCACTCTCGACGCCCTTACCTATCTTCATCTTTTCCATATTCTCCTGGCCTTTCTTCTCGTAATCAGTCTGGCAACACAATAAGGATTTATAAGAAAATATTGACAGCATCAAATTACACATGTTTCAAGCGGAATTATTGGGAAATTGTGAAAATTGCAAAGCGGAGTATGACGACTGGCGAAGAAATGGAGATATGATATGAAATTGAGGATACAAAGGGGAAAAGGGAGTGGGAGAGAGAAGACGTCATTAATTATAAAATATAAGTCCCTACAATGTACACGACAAACTTTTGAACTTTTCAGATGCAATGAAAAGTACACAAAAGTGGAAGGAAGTTTGCCAGTACATAAAAATGCTAATAAATACTGAGTTGAGCTACACCTGAAAAGTGGATCGAAGTTAAAAAGAGCGACAGAGAGGGAGAGAGAGAATTTTGACAAAGCATCGTACAGGAGAACATGGATGAAAGCATATAATGAGGAACACGCTCTAACGCCTATCAATGAAGTTAGTTTTTTCGCAGAAGATGTTTGCCGTTTGCTGCCATCATTACGAGTGTGCTGATGCTGCGATGCCCTGATGCTGGATGGATGTTTGGATGGTTGGATAGTTTGATGGTTTGATATTCATAGCAAATCAGCAAAGGATATTCATGGGAAAGTGGTTGTGACGTAAATGGAGAAATGATCAACTAATAATATTACCTTTGTCCAGGGTTAGTTTTAGCATCCTGTACGACAGTGCAGATTCTGAATCCAGTCCAAATTGATCGAGTGCTGCTTCTATCACTTGAGCAACGGTGGTTGCATCCGTCACCGGGATTGTTGCATTACTCTGAGCTGTTTTCAGTCGTCCTGAGTAAACTTGAACCTCTCCGACGCTCTCCTCCTCGCTGTACAAAGTGTATAATATGCACAGTGAACAACAATTCAATTATTATCGCAATTTAATTATGACAACAAGATTAGAGCACCGTCGTCTACTCGCTCTGGTTCTTGCTCACTCACTCAAAATCACTCGCTCACTCACGTCCTACCAAAAGCCACAAATCGAATTACGCGAATACTTAAAAATTAAAAATGAGGAGACATCAAAATCAAAACCCATTTGCGTGAACAGGAAAATCAAGTTGGAATGAAAAATGCCAAGAGGATAGCAAGACAGAGACTAAATCAAAGTTTGAAAAGTGAAAAATGAAAAAGAAACTGACCGAAAGCGAAGAAAAACGGCGGGTCTTTTCCCTTCACGCCTCTTCAGACTAAGGATGGGGTTAGGGTCACAAACAGGACTCTCATCATCATAAGCATCAGTCAAGTAGTAATTCTCAGTTAGTTTGATAATATGAAAAGCACGGAGAGCAACTAGTCTCAGCTGCTCCACACTTGCATACTTTGAGATATGAACAGGTCGAAATTGTCTTCGTCGTATTCCTTGATTCCCATCGTACACTTTGACCGTTTCCTCATCCTTATCCTTGTCCTTGTCGTGACTCTTCGAGGAGGACGTCGTCACGGGGGAGTCCGATTCGGAGTCCCCACGACTGGCTAATGGCTTCGAGTCACGGTCACCACTACTGAACTCCTCTGATATACTTCGAGCTAAAATTCAACAACAACATCCTCCTCCGTCATCCTCACCATCAACATCAACATCAATTCAAGTCAACATCGTGCCTCGTCATTCATGCATTTTAAAACATCTAAACACCATCTCCATTTCTATTCCAAGTTCCGTCTATTTACCTCAACTCCCCACCCTGCCCAGCGCGTACCATCAACCATAACTAGAGCATTTATCGTCTCAGCATATTTCCCAATTCATTAGCCCCAGACGGAACGATGGACACAACCTTTGGCTTATTGATGCTACACCGTCCTATTTGATTTCCATCCGATTTATCTTACCCAATACTGATGTGTATTGAACTGTGTCCCACTACATACTAGGTTAGACCATATGATTACTATTACGGGAGCAGTGCAGGGAGTATGAATCTATCTAACAGCCCACGGGTATGGTCGCTATGGCGCTATGGGGAGTACAGGTAGACTTAGATTAGGTGTCCTGTCGCCATTATTTGACTTGAATTTTAGCAACGCCCACGATTACTCCGGATTTTTCTACATGCAAGCAGAATGCACAATGGGGGCGTTAATTTGAGCTATAGTGAGCCCATTCACCCAATCCAATATTCAATCACATATATCAATGATTCAAGGATACCCTTGGACGCTGCTAGTAATGTTCAAGAGCATCCCTGAATGCAAGATAGAGCCATGTATGCGGAGAAAGAGTTTCAAAAGACATGAAATGGACTACGCAGCCTTTCTTCCATTCGTTCCTTTCCTTCGTAACTTTCATTACAGGAATTACAACGGTACTTCAATTTTGAAATGGAACAACCGATGATTACACATAAATAAAGAGTGACAATACTTGATTTCCTTTCGGCAGAGACAGCTAAATGGCTTTCAAAGTGAACATTAAATATGTCAAAATGTATTGATTTCTCATCGGTCCACAGCCCACTCACAGATTTACGGACAATCCTTTCCATAATAATTATTGATCGATAACGTCTCAATCAATAAGCTATGACTTATTAATCCATTTCACCTTTGATTGGCAAACATATCCCATACATGTTGATGTGAGGGTGAACAAAGTTTGAGAACTCATCGTTGCAGTCGCACTCTCGCAGTCTTGGCGACTTTGCGACAGCAAAAGCAACAGTAGCAGCAGTAGCAGTAGGAGCAGCAACAGCGATAGTCAAAGTCGCAAGGGAAAAACAGTCTTGATTCTTTCTTGTGGCTTGTTTTAGCCAAGTTTCCTTTACTCTGCTTGCTTCGTTTTCCTCTCCTTCACTTTGCTATTTCGGTTTCGAAGTAGCAGGCACAGTGTGGAGTTGTGCGGTTAATTGAGTTAAGTTAGTTTACTCAACTCACCACCAACATCCAACTGACGTAAGTTGGACTCATTAAAAATTTAAAACTAATCAAATCCCAAACATGCGGTTTCTATTTCTATTTTGACCAACTATTACTTTATGTATGCAACTTTCTTTTATTTTACCGCAAACCACAAGTCTTTGTTTTTTACATCCGTACCCTCAGCTTTTTATGATGTGACGCATTTAGAGTTAGTCTTTAGACACAGACACAACATCCAACAAGAACTCCATAGACAGCACATAGAAGCTACTTGTTTTTGTTTCGTGTATCTTGCATCTTTNTTTCTATTTTAACCAACTATTACTTTATGTATGCAACTTTCTTTTATTTTACCGCAAACCACAAGTCTTTGTTTTTTACATCCGTACCCTCAGCTTTTTATGATGTGACGCATTTAGAGTTAGTCTTTAGACACAGACACAACATCCAACAAGAACTCCATAGACAGCACATAGAAGCTACTTGTTTTTGTTTCGTGTATCTTGCATCTTTTACATGACACCTTGTACCTTCACACTCGTTCGGCGAGCGTCATGTGAACGTGGCATTTTACGAACCACACTTACCTCCGTATGTACATTTCACAGACAACAAATTACACATCACTTCAAGCTTCACGAATTGTAACATCGAGAAGTTCTGCTATGTAAGTATGTACCTATCCACATTCAGTCTTCAGCTCCACAACCAGACCAACTCTTTCTCAAGGCAACCATGGTCCAAAATAATTCCATACACAAATTATTCTAGCCAAAATAGCACAGAAAGACGTGGATGAGTCTCAAACAAGCGTGTGAACAATTCAAACGGTGTTGAAAATTTATATATACGTATAAGTCATAACTTTTTTTCTTGATAGCGATTATTTCGAAAATCATTTATTAACTAAATTTCATAAATGTAACCAAAATGAGACACTGGAGAAATGATAGCCACAGTTATGAAAGGTTCCGAGAAAAGATGAAAACCCAGATGCAATTAGAATCTGCTCACGGCACATCAATACTATGTATTTTGCTGTGATATTTTATGTTATTGTATATCATCTAAGATGAAATAAGTGAATTTAACTACAAAGCACAATATAAATTTTCAACAAACGGTATTAGTGTAGGTAATAGCATCGGTATTAGTAACTGGTATTGTTTTTGGTGTGAAAACATTGTGTAAAATAACTCGGCTCCTTGTAAATTAAACTTGTGGTAGTTCATACTTGTGGAATGTAACCGAATCGAAAAAACGATTCAAGATTATTACAGCAACATCTTGCGCATGAGTTTGGTACAGGCATACATACATATACACAACCGATAGTGTGCTGCTGCCGCTGTGTCACAGCCAAGTCAAGACAGCACGCAAACAAAAATCACACTCAAAATGGCAGGCAAATAAGGGACTAAAAAATGTACCCATAATCTCGAACCAAAGGTGAGCATAACAAGACTGAAATCAAATTAACACAGAGTAAGCATCCAGACAAAAATAATAAACATTGAGATATTTGGACACTCACCTTGTATCAACGGAATTAACAGAGATAATCGACGCCGCCTCTTCCTTCGGAAGCACAGTTGTTGGGACTTGACACATTCTAAGCGTATATATAAGTGTGTAAATTTATTCAAATGTAATAAGCAAATCAGCTCTTTCCAGTCATTAAGCCAACTCAAATTTGTAATAAATGTGCTTCAAATGTCATTAACAAATCATGTTCGCAATTAATTGCAAAAAAGAAAAATCATTTGAAACAAAACGCAATAATGCAAAAGACATGGCACGGGTTGGTATGGCATGGCATGGTTTGGCATGTTGTGGCCTTACCACTATGGGCCATTCATTAATTCATCTACAGTCTAATAACTAGTTTGTCTAATGCTCAAAAATCCATCTGACTTGTCCAACTTTCTCGATTATTTTAATACGATTGCTCCTAGTAATAGCTCAATTAAGCTGGAAATTCCTTTCTTCATCTAGACTGCAATTAGGACAGCTTTGAAATTATATCACTAGTACAGCCACACTCACAAATTATTGACAACTTGGCTATACGGAAAATTGCTGCTGCCGTTTTCATAAAGTTCATTAGAGTGGTTTACTTCTTAATTTAACTTTTTGTATTCAATGTTGCTGGGAGATTACCTACATACATACGAAAGCATTTACCTACGGAGCTAGGTGGACTGGTACCATTAATACTGCGGTTTGTAACTAGGAAATTACTCTTACTGGTACTGTTAGATATTATAAAATTACAATGCACTGTATTGCATAAAGGTTCAATTAGGAAATGACACCAATGAGTTCCGTGAGGTAGAGAAAACGTGTGCCTAGACAAACACTATGTTGAGTGATAGTGACAGGTCAGGTGAGAGAGAGACAGAGAGAGAAGAGAAGGAAAGTCAAATGATTATGAACCACGAAAAAACTCCAACTTTCTATTTCTATTCTTTATCCTTGGTATTGTGTTTATTCTAAAGTACATCAAAAATTAAGCTTATCTAAATTGTAATTTGTGACTAATCATGCGTGGCGGAAGCGATGCTACTACTAAAATCTAAATACTGTTATCTTCAAATGTACATACAGCACGCAAGGAGTCTAAAGCTTTTATACTACTTCTCATGAGCACAATTAGAATTAATATGTAGAATACGGAACCAACGCGATAAACGAATGTGTGTAAAGACCAATATACTATCAACGGCATGGGGTACTGGTACTCGTACTCATGACTTTTACTCATAGTTTAGGTGCCCAATCAAAGTAAATATGATGCGGTAAGATACGATTATACGATGCAATGCAATTCTGTGGATTAGTTCTTTATACGCAGGAAATGCCTACTATAACTGCACTTGCCTACAAATGACTATGATTAGGCTACTCATACCATTTGTGTACGAATTATGAAAGTATACAAAGAAGGAAATTGATCAAGTTATAATTTCTAGAATTCGGTAGTTGCTATTTTAATGAGGAGATAATGAGAACATTATTTATTCACTTCACGCAGCACCGACGGTACATACTTAGTCGTAGTGTAGCAAAGCGCTGCAGTACATTACATTGGATTGCATTGCATTGCAGTGTATTGCATTGCATTGCACTCGCATTGCATGGAATTGTATCCAAACTAACCACATAGTGGGCAGGTATATTTCTATAGTCCGTGGCTAGATGCAATATTGACATGTTTTATTTGAATAGCAAGCCACAACTGGAAAACCGGAATAGGTACCAAAGTTAGTCCACTTAATAAGACTAGCACTATAGTACGGAAAAGGAAAAGGATGATGGGATACAACAGCATGTACCTCTGTCAATTTACTTCTACCAACTCAACAAATTATAGCTAGAGAATATAATATGCATTTAGTTGTTGGTAATCATGTACTTTGCATGTATATGCAAATACACAAGTGATTATTACTATACTTACGATAGTTTCATAAATCGTAATGATACGGATGTAAGAAGTGAAGTCATTTGAGAGGAACAAGAACAACATGTTCAGCGCCCTATACCTCGCATTATTTCTTTTTAATGGCCATCACGACATTTAATATGATATGCGAATATGCACACATATTTTTAGGATACACGCACTCTCTCTCTGTGTGTTGCATGTTGTAGCTTGTCAATTCTAATTTGTAGTGCAATAAATGAATACCTATTCGGTTAATCTATAAGCTGTAAATGACTTTTGTAAAAAGGTTATGTTAAGCTGTTTAGACTTACGGCATGAGATTTCTCTTGTCATGGTTTCTTTGGGTTTACAGTTCTTGGAGGAGACTCCAATGATGGTTTCCATTGGAACCTCCGTCCTGGGAATGGACACGGCATGAGGCGGAAGGTAAATCGGCTCAAGTATACCAAAATTACATTCGGGCGTCACCAACTTATGGCATGTTGCATGGGCAGTAATACCACACCATTCGCACCTGTAATCGTTTTCAAACGTCATTTATATTACATGTACCACACTCAAACCACAGTCTTCCAGCAACTCTCTTCCTTCTCCTTTCTTGTCTACTTTGACTGTATTTAAAATAACTAATAATAAAAACTTTGCACTTCACTTCCTGTTTCATTATGCACCAAGAATGAGCATGACTGCATATCCCTTTGTACAATTGTACAGATTGTACTACAGAGCTCTTGTATGACAGTCGGATAAGTACAGATATGCCGCACAAAATGAAAACATGAACAAACGAACCAGTTCGTACAACTGTGTAAATACAATTAAAAAATGCATTTGTGTGTCAATTTAAGCAGTTGCGAGCTGCAAGCTGATGTTTGGCATGGTCTGTTGAACTAGTATCAGTAAAATAAGTCGTTTACTCATCAAACCGCACTAAACGCCTAGTATTGTCACGCCAGACCTAAACGCTGAAATCATCTCTGTTGGTGTATATACTACATAGGTATTTGCAGAAGGGAAACATTGGTACTCAAAATTAATTATGACTAGCCAGTCATAACTTTGTTTACTCTGTCTTTCAAGCGCCACCTGGATTCGAGGTGATATGAAAAATTTGAACAATGCATTTTGTGGTGCATCGCAAGCTGAATCAAGCGTAATGAATGGATTGTTTCGTAACTAGAAGAAAAAGAGAGAGAACCTGAATTATATGCTATTTAAGGCTTAAGAGTATGACCAATGGACAACTTACTTGTAGCCCGCCAGACATTCACTAGACCAGCAAGCTTTTTTGCAAAGGGCGCATTTGGAACTGGAAGAGAGATTACCCTCTCGCCAATGATGAATGTGCCGGACGGACGACACTTCTCGTCCAGGAAAATAAGTGGCACATTCTTTACAATTCGGCACAGATAACTCCACACAGTCATTGTGCACAAAATAGTCACAAACTGAAAATTTCATAAACAATTGTCATTCACAACGTCCTCAACATTTCATTCCAGAACCCAGTAGTTTATGTATGTAGCTATAAAAAACTGTTCTTCTGTAAGTATATACAGAAGATTATCTACAGCTCGGTTGACTAGAACCTAGCAAATAATGACTTGAATTGTTTAATTTTTTAACTTACTTTCACATCTAACAGCTGCACTGTCATCCAGTCGCTTACGGCATACTTGACAAAATTTTCTTTTGAAGTGCCCCGGTTCTGACCAACAATGGGCCACCGGGGTCTGCATATTTGAAAACCAAAATATATCCTATTATTACTGTTATTTAAGGATAAAATAATTACTTAAAGGATCTCGTAATACTAGTTTGGCAATTCATGAAAATTTTTCAATCCAATTGTTGATCAAAACCGATCTGATTTGGCAAAACAATACAGTTTTGCTCTTCATCCGCATTGGATTATCACAGCACACAAGAAGTTTAGTAAATAAATAATAAGGATTCATCTTACACAACATACAAGGTAGACGGCACAGTAATTTTTTAAATGTATGAAAACTAGAATAATTGACTAAAATAGACAGCTTTCGATTCATACCTTCACATGGCTCATGGCAACAGTAGAACATGGCGTTAGTACAGATTTCTGACATCGGTCGTGCACCACAAAATTACAAACTGAAAATTCGAAATATTCATCATCAATGCAACTTTAAGTCGGTATTTATAGAACCGCACGAGACAAGCATACATTACGTAATTAACCATTTTACAATGAAGATCTAACTCAACCTAATTGAACCCTTACGTTTTTGCAAAGGTAAAATCATCTAATTAATCTACATAAATCAACGTTTTAGCTAGGAAAGTCAGAAAAGGGTCACAAAACATCATCATTACTACTACATATTTGATAAGTCACTAAAAATTACATCTTTTCCCTTAAACGAAGCATGGGGAAATGATAAGTGAGAATTAATGCTAGTAAGTAACGGTTTAAAATTAGACTTGAAACTAAACAGCACATTGCACACCCGACGATTTTCGACGAGGATAAAAAATGACCGATATCACTTTCGACGAGGATCGAGCTTGTCGGTGTTATTTAATTTTGTAACGAATAGAAACACATTAGATATATTGGCACTGATATGATGGTAAAGTTGACGGTGAAAGCTTCCAAATAAATTCACAAACAACATAGAAACAACAATGGAAGTGAAAGTATGTATTTGTCAATGGAGTGTAGAATGTTGTATGTATAATGTAATGTAATGTTGTGGAGTTGTATGGTGTGGTGTGAAAACACTAACTTAAGAATTGTCTCGATTGTCAGACCAAGTGAGGATGGGAAAGGCTTGGATTTGGTTTATTTATGGGCGGAATAAAAATCCCATGATTTTTGTACAATTAGGTAGGATAATAAGGAATAATATTAAGAACTGTTGGAATGTGATTTGACTGGTATTTGTTTGTAATTTGATGATAATTGTGGTTACCTTCACAAATGTATCCTTGCTGAATAAGACCCCATAGCATATCGGTGCAGTGATGGCAGAAAGTGGGCTTGTGGAAAGTCTTTTTGGCAAAGAGATGCCCATGTTGAGCCATCACCCACCCGTCAGCACCACATCCGACTGACGAGCTGATCACCACTTCATTCTGTGCACAAAATTGACGACACGACCTCCGTTCTCTGTCCACTCTAAACAACAACAACAATTGTCACGGTCCACTTGGAGAATACTCATTGTCACCGTGTACGCCATGGTTCCTTCCCTTTCACTTTCATCATTGCGACTGCGATTGACACACCTCTTCAGCATCCCTCAATCAATTTATACGGTCCCCGGTTTTCTCCCGCTTGCCACCTATTCCCCCCTCGAACAACTCGAAACTCGAAGCGAAATCCAACTCGAGCAGCAGCACAGCTCAAGAACACCAGAGCAGAGCAGAGCACAAGCACAAGGAACGTCTACCACCAGCCATCAACTCAGCACCAGCACCAGCACCAGCTCCAGCTCCCGAACACCAGAACAGAACGCCACTGCCAAAGAACAGTGAAGAGTAGAAGAGAGCAAGATACAGAATCGCTCACAATAGAGAACGGTAGAGACGACAAGAGAAGAGAAGAGAGTCAGACGAGACGGAAGAAGCCGTGGCCGTATGCCGTAGCATTCTCGTATCCTTCGTATCCGTGCTTTCGTCCTTTCGTCCTCTCGTCGTCTCGAACTCTCGTAGTTTCGCGAATGCATATGGACCCAACTCAGGGACCGAAGTGAACACTGGAGCAGAAGGATTGCACAGTGAAAACTGCTTATCGAGCCATATAGCACGGCCCCTTCTTACATACGACTCCTTTCCCGCCTATGCTCCTCTTACGTAGTTTCTTACGTCTGCAAAATATCATCACTATAGCGTCCGGCTCTGAGGCTTCTAGTCGAAAGTAGGACTCCGACTTTAAGCATGTATCCGCTCCCTCCTCTTGTCCTATCTCCCAATTCGGATGCGTGCACTCGCACGGGCTCTGCATGTACATTCTAAGTCTCGTACATACCTGCTCCGCTACACTCTGTAGCTGGCCAAGGGAAAGACGTACATAGTGAAATTGCGTAAGCAAGGTGCTTCCTTGGGTACGAATTCCACAGACACATTTTTGCAACCTTCCGCAAACTAGGGACAAACACACGCACGCACTTTCTATGTAGCACACGACTAGTCAATTATAAACTTGGATAGTTTTTCCTCAATGAAATTTCCCTCTGAACACTCAATGCACACACGATGACGTATCTACCTACCTAACTACACGCAGTCCGCATTTAGAACTTTATTCAGCTTATTTATACACGCGAACGTCCTGACCCTAATAATAACAATCGTCTCTCTGGCTTTTTCTCTCTATTTTTGTTTTTCTTCGATTATGTCTTGCCTCATCTTCCAGTCAACGCTAACTCCTGTTACCAGTTACCAGCACTTGTAGCTTTCAATACTTTCAATCTCTTCCAAATGGCATCTTAATTTCATCTCTCTACAGATATCTTACATTCAGTCCATTCCATCCAAACATACACATACCTATATAGTACACATTTGGATCTGGTTACACGTTTCTACGCTTGTAGTTTCCACTTTCCACTTCCTTTTCCTCCTTTAAGCTTTTCTTTATTTCACAGAAAAACTATTATAATCCTAATCACAAATAATAGCTCTTTTATCAAAGGGAAGACGTATGTATGTATGGAAGTATGTATGTAAACAGAATAACTGCGTGTGTCTCCTTTACACTTGCACTCAGAGAGAGAAGGATATAGTTTCGAGCATCTGAAAGACAAAACGTTACCTAGAAAGGTACCTGCGATACAAAATCTCTTACAAAAAAAACATTAAAGTTTTAGCTCTGATTTCATTTTCCTACTCGTTCCAATCACATGGAACAATCTAATTAATTAAGCGAGTCGAAAATTCACTACTGAAGTTCAAACGATTTTGTTTTCGCTGATATGGTTTTACTGACACTTTCCGTCACACTTTTGGCATCGACATCGGCAGGTGGGATTCAGTCATAGTCATGGCACTGGAATCCAATTGTTCTTGTACTACATTTTATCCTTAATTTATGTACGCAACTATTAAGTCGTTGTCGTCAACGTTGTTTTCAGATACTAAACAATGCAGTAGACACCTTTGCCCTTTACTTTTACACTTGAGTAGTTACTGCTAATTTGATTACCACGCCAATTAGTTTGTGCAATGTCACAATACTACCTAGCCTATACCACTATTCGTTTATTAATCGGTGAGTAATTCAATAATTACAAATTATTGCGATTACACGATTAGACTGTGCGTGTATATATCAATTTGGAAGGAAAATATGCGTTTCGCGGTTTCATTGATTTTCATCATTGTATGTGATAATGTGGTATTTTGGAACGCAACCGTTGCGTAGAGTAGGCTCAATTTATGATTATTATTAGATTGTAAANCAATTAGTTTGTGCAATGTCACAATACTACCTAGCCTATACCACTATTCGTTTATTAATCGGTGAGTAATTCAATAATTACAAATTATTGCGATTACACGATTAGACTGTATATATCTATATATCAATTTGGAAGGAAAATATGCGTTTCGCGGTTTCATTGATTTTCATCATTGCATGTGATAATGTGGTATTTTGGAACGCAACCGTTGCGTAGAGTAGGCTCAATTTATGATTATTATTAGATTGTAAATACATACTTATTTTATGACGCTAACCCGGAATAAGCTTTAGACAGTTGATAAACAAATGTTAGAAATTGAAAATCAAGCATGTTGTCTTGTGGTGTTTTTAGTACATTCATCCAGACAGATAGTTACAGANCATCATTGTATGTGATAATGTGGTATTTTGGAACGCAACCGTTGCGTAGAGTAGGCTCAATTTATGATTATTATTAGATTGTAAATACATACTTATTTTATGACGCTAACCCGGAATAAGCTTTAGACAGTTGATAAACAAATGTTAGAAATTGAAAATCAAGCATGTTGTCTTGTGGTGTTTTTAGTACATTCATCCAGACAGATAGTTACAGATGAAACAGCTTGTGCTTCACCCAAACTTGTTGGATTTCATTCACTAGCTACAAACATTTCTAGGTCAAGGAAATCATTCAGCCAGCAGTAGCTGTAGCAGCAATGGCAGTAGCAGCAGCAGCATTTCCTTCCCCTTTCGTCAACGTTGTCCGTGTTACGTGTTACGTACGTAATAGTTCGTCGGTACCTACTTACGTCTACGTCTGCTGTCGTCGTGATGGTCTGGTTGGTGGTACGGTGGAAGTAATGGGAGGCGGAACATGAATGTGAATTGTTGGACCAGTTAGGCCATTTTTTGTATAATTTAGTCAGTCAGTCTCATTTGCAGTTTTAAAAGTCGTTTTAAAAGTCTCATCGATAACATCCCGACTGGTGTGGGAGATGCAAAATGTAACAAATTAGTTGTGGACTAACGTCATTTAAATGCAATTTTTAATTTTATCCGGAGTTTACAGAGCACTATCCTTCACCCTTACATCTGCCCAGCAACGGATGATCCTGATTAGTTTAAAATAGCACACATTTGTTTCCGCTTAGCCTTGCGTGCATCAACGATAGGACATACGTACATATTTGCGTTGTACTATAATCTGACTGAATCCTTAATTATATCCTCAGGAAAACTAAATGGAGAAGATTGTAAACGGTAAGGACATTAACTGATTTATTTAAAGCTATGTTGCATCTATTCATGGAATTTTACTTGCGATATTGTATGATATAAAGTTGAGAGAATTATTTTCTTGAGTATTTTGCCTTGCACTTGAAATGTGGAAATGTGAGAAGATGAAAACATGTGTCGACTGTCACAGATGCAATGTCATTCAATTTTTTATATTCCTATCGGCAGTTTAATTCATTGACTATTCGCCATCGCCAATCCCATTCACCACTTGCTTTTCACTTGTGACTTGAGACTCGGTCAAAATGATCGAAGTCTATATGCATTTTCTTCAAGAAGTGCAGAGTTCAGCCCAAGCACTATAATAATATGGCATATCCACAGCACAGTTACAGTACAGAACAGTGCACACTAAGGCCATAGTAAGTACCAGCTCTAAATTCAGATAGTGAGGGTGTAAATGCGTTGGTGGGTTAAATGTTAAACGGCACAGCTTGTGTGTGAGCAACTGCAAAATTGTCCATGACATTAATATTATTTTTAAACAGGAGAAACAAATACTTTTGGCTCTTTCATCTCTTTGCGGAGGTTCTCTCATAGTTGTTTAGATTTGCTGTGGGCAAAAAGAGCGCAAGAGGAACAGCGCCGTTGACTGTATGGACTGTAGTCAGTAAGATATCTATGTGTGTAGGTACTATGTCATGATTTTGTATGTAATGCAAATCCTAATTTCTGGTCTAGGAGTTAGTTATCTGTATACTTATTGCAGATTTCCAATCTTTTAGCATAAATTGACGGGTGGACTTATGACTTTGTTCAAAGAGGACTATGCACATGTACCGTGCCCAATGGAGAGGGAGGGATGGTTCAATCAAATCTTGCTCTTTACCCTCAAGATAAATCTGCAACAATTTCAGGGACTGACGCTGACATGCTTGACATGACTAACCGAGAAACGATATGATACGTACGTAGTATGGAAAAGATGGGCAGCGCCCCAAAGCAAATACAAGCAATAGGCACCACACACGGGTAAAACGAACGCTTTATATCCCTTAACTTTTTAACCGTCTGTTCTTTGCCCGTGAAAAAGCCAAAAAGCAAAGTGTGCATGACATGGATGGTTTGGTTCGGCTTGGTTTCCTTTGGTTTGGTTTGATTTGACTTGGCTGGGTTGGGAAATGAGTGCCAAGTAGAGCTTTGCCGCTTCTTTATTTTTCCTTCAATCTCAATGATTACTTGAGAGGTGGATTCAGAGTTTTGAGCTTGCCGATTATTTTACATGACTTCTTATTGACATAATCACGAGCACTGATAGTTTACATCCTTCCTCTCTCATCCTTCATCATCTCTCAAATGGGGAAATATCAGAAATAAAAGAGGAGACCTGCTTCTTTAGATGTTATAGACGTGGCCTCTGGCCATTCCATTCACGTCATTCATCTTCGTCTTTAAGCTTTGAATCTTGTAGGATCACCAAGACTACGAGTTAACTTTTCTCCTTCTATTAGTAGGTCTTCTGTCTACCTACATGAGGAGGAGAGTAACACACACGCCACACAACACAACACACCACATACGGAATTGAACATGACGAAAAACACTTGTTCATTATTCATACCTTGGACTCACATGCATCCTCTGATTTACGCTCGCAATCCACATCCATACACAAAGTTCGAGATGTGAATGAGACACAAAAACTCAACTTCTCAGTTCTTCTTCACTGAATTTATGAACTGAAAACTGTGATCCTATATCCTTCTCCACTAATTCATTGTTGGTCAACAGAACCTTGTGTTAAAGTCGATATCGATAGTCGTTTCTATTTTCTCCACTTATCCATCTACCCACTTGGAATACGCTGCTATGTACTACATACTTGGATTACATAGGTAATACCTGATCCGCTACACGTATTCCAAGTCGTCAAGCAGTCAAAGCAGGTATCCTGATCCCTGTACGTGTGAAATGGAAATTATACTATGATTGTGAATTGTGTGCATATCTTTAACCTTTAGGGACGATAGCCACCGTTTCTAGTAATAGACGCCGTGTAGAGCAGCTATGCTTTCAGAGATGATCTCATTGTTTTATGGAGTACTAAATCAGTACGGGATATGAAGCTATCTTAACCGTATACCATTTTTCTTGATTTCTTGTACATATATTCATATTTATTTCATGCTACTATGATAATTACATGTATGTAAAATTGGTTTAGGTTAGAGTTGATTTCATCTTGGAAGCATATTACAGATATACACGCATAGCACTGCTACTTGGGATCCAATGTAAGAGGAGGTCGTAGTCGTAGGAATGAAGTGTACTTTTTACCGACAGCTGAACATCTACATTGGAACAGCATTGGAATAATCTTAACTTTGCAAATATGACGGGTGATAATAAACAAATTGAGGTCGTGCATGTGAAACGTCAAGGCATGCCGGCAAGCACAATTTTGAAGTACACAACTTGGTCACCTTATCACAGTTAATTGTGAATTTAGTCATATTTAGCGTAGCCAAGAGAATGCCGTCGGTTCAACATCTTGACAATTCAGAGCCTTAATTCTAACTGCAGTATGTTTAATGGGTAAGCTTTCAAAATTGCAGCTACCACTGCAGGTAGTGCAATCACTTCGTCAATACAGGTAGGTAGGCACACCGTAAAAACTGGGGCATCTTAAACATGAAAAACCCACTCGAATTTATTATGGTTATGAATACAGTTAGAATCTCAGGTTGACCTAAAGTGCATCTAAAATTCTAAAGTGCATCTCGTAGTCCAAGATGTACTTTCATGCGTTTGTGATGCCCTTTAGCTACATCATGAGTGTCTTCTTAAAATCATAATGAAACTAAATACGAGTTTATTTTTGGCGATTAGATGTATTTTTTACTGTTTGAAGATGGTTTAGCTTTTCTAGTGTACATACATATAAGTAGATATATAGCAAATACTGACTGGAAGTGGAAGTGAATTTTGTCAAACGGTAGGGTTATACAGAATCTGAGGGGATGGTATGGGATTACTTACAAAAGCTGACAAGCAAAAACTTTGGCTGACAACGGCAACAAGAACAACGCGGGTAGTCGTACTATGAGCAGGAATTGTCGTAGTGGTGGTGGTAGTAATAGTAGGTAGGTACCTACCTATGTATGTATAGTCGTACCAGTAGAAGTAGACTTTATGGCAGATTAGGTGAAGCCGTAAGAAGTACAGATAATGTCGTCATGCTCTTGATTGCAGGGAAATGAAATATTGTAAGTCTATGCTTGATTATGATTGGCATGCAATTCTGAGTTTTAATTCAGATGTATCTTTTCCACCCTTCTAAACCTTAGCAGTTAAAAGTGCAGCATAGCCTACACTACCCACTCCTACCTCTCCTATCCCAAAATAATCTTGAGGTAGGTATTTTTCGCTAATGTAAAAAATGCATTTTTTATTGATTAAGGAAAAGGAACATAAAATAAACATTTTGTTACTCTTTCAACACACACACGTTCTCCCACGAAAGGTCTATAAAATGTTGCTGAGATTTTATCCAGAAAACAGCGTACTATATACGAACCTATATCCTGAATTCATGAAGCAGTTGGTTTGTAACAGAACAGTTTTGTCGACGCGAGTGTTTAAATAATCATTACGGGCTTTGTGCCGACTCGTTTTTATTCATACCTACTCGGACCAACACTGGATAAGTATTGTATCGTGCTTGTGGTTATTATTATCGTACTCACCTGCTCTGCGTTTTCCCTTTAGTTACATAGTATAACTGCCTGGCATCATTTAAAATAGTAAGTATTTTTCCTAAATGCTAAGACCTTTAAAGTGGATCTTCCAATTAATTGGCGTATGTAATCTAAAATTCAATCGTCACCTTTTAGACTTTCAATGCTGATAACAATGATTGAACTGAAGAATTTAGCAAAGTTTAGATTTGTATCTTCTCCAACTCCGACTCATACGCTCAATGGATATTGAAATGACAGAAAAATCATTACACTTAAT
>JAAXYX010000510.1:0-37099 GCA_036851915.1 Ptenothrix huangshanensis
CCACTAATGATGTTGCACCAATTTGTACTTTATTAGTGAATAGTAACACAAGATTGACACAAACTAAATAACTCTAGAACTTGCACTTAACTCACACTCTACGACCAATATAGTGCATGTCCTCGTCCACTCGGAAAAAACAATATGGCTGAACTAATTTTAAAATGAGCGGGAGTATGTTTTAATGGATGGACGAGTGTAGGACGTGTTTAGGACGCATTTTTACTCATCGCGAGGACGTTCTCTACACAGACCAAAAAAATTGACGCCCCTTTCATCAAAATTTTCTAGAGACCAAAATAGTCGGTCCTGCAGACGTCCTTAATACAAAAAACCGTTGCACAGGTTCTCAAGTCGCCTTCTGCTATCTGGGTGATAGTGCAGTTTGAACTAACATTGAACATGTACGTAAATTAAAAATGGACACAATAAAAAAATGGTATCAAAATTATAGGTACTTTTGTACGGCTCTGGTCTCGGATTCAAATAATCAGCGCATGCTGCTTGGTGATTCCGGACCAATTCCAATTCCTACAAAACCAGGTTTAGGACCCCAAGGAACGATCAATTTTAAACATCGATTTGATCAGAGAAAATCCATGCGGCGAAGTATTAGATCTGGTTCCCTTAAAATGAAACAAACATATGAACATTTCTTAGAAAATGGTCATCCTGGTGCTCTGAGCCGAATGTTAAGAAGTCCTCATGATATTGATATCAAATTACTCCAGGCTAAAAAACAACAAGCCGAAATGAGAAGGTACAAACAGAACCTACCAGAGCGCTCCTTTTCTTCATTAGCAAATTACTAAACATGGTCTTGAAGGTTAAACTGTAACTCTAAATGCCATTTATTTGTCGTCCTCGTACGATTCGAATAGGAACCAACGGGAAGAAGATTTACGCGAAAATCATCCTTTGTTCGACACTCCACTATTTTCCGTTCCGCGTGAAAGTAGATTTCGTCGCATCTGCCAAATAATTGTTTCTGCTCGCTATGACCCGAAACTTCGAGATCCAATCACAGGGCAAGAGAGGAAGTTAAAATACAAAAGACTTCAGTAAGTCAAATTATTTAACTTCCTAGTTCTTAAAATTCTTCCCAGATAGTCAGAGTTTAACTGAAGCACGTAGTAGGTAAGAGCTACATATATAAATAATGTAATGGATAAATATAGTAAGGTGCAATTAAATTTATTTTTGCACAGTAACTTACTCGGCCTTGTGACATATTTGGATTGGGTTATGATATTCGTGACAACACTCTCATGTATCTCCATGGGGTTTGAGAGCCCATCCTACAGAGTTATGGAAGAACCTTTACTTCAGATTGCAGAATATGGCTTCGTAATAATGATGAGTTTAGAATTAAGTCTTAAGATTTTGGCAGATGGAATGGTATTTACACCGAATGCTCTTCTAAAGGATTCTGCCGGCATCCTGGATTTATTCATTTACATTGTAAGTTTAAAATAAAGGGAGAAAATCCTTATTATATAGTGCATTGTATTGCTTATTGGCCATACATAGTGATGTCATAAAGATTCAGTATATACAATATGCTGCCTACAAAGGAAGTTGCACACGAAATGTTCAGTATGCATTTGTACGTTTGACTCTTAATTGCAGGTGAGCCTCGTCTTCGTTTCTTGGCTTCCTAAAAGGGTTCCACCTGGATCAGGAGCTCAGGCTGTAATGGTGCTCCGTTGTCTTCGTCCTCTCAGGATTTACAACTTAGTGCCACACATGAGAAAAGTAGTGTTTGAGCTTTGTCGTGGATTCAAAGAAATTTTGCTAGTATCCATCTTGTTGATTGTTCTCATGTTTGTATTTGCGTCGTATGGAGTGCAATTATTTGGGGGTCGACTAGCAAGATGCAACGATCCCAATGTCACCAGTAGAGATAATTGTACTGGCATTTTTCGCAGAAGAATTTTTGTTACGAAAATGAGAGTTGATCCTGGTTTTAATGAAACTTATCCATCTCTGATGGTTCCCAGGGTTTGGTGAGTTGATAGTTGGTATAATCCACTTCAAACTGCATTAGTTAATCTCACGTACAGACAGAGTTGTGGGTATGACATTAATTACAATGAAATAAGAGGTGAATGAATCCTTGTTTTTGCAGGTCAAACCCCAGACGATTTGATTTTGATAACATTGGAAATGCAATGCTGGCTCTGTTTGAAACTCTTAGCTTCAAGGGTTGGCTGGATATTCGGGATGTACTTGGGAAGTCTTTGCAACCAATCCATGCATTGTACATTCACATCTTCGTGTTTTTGGGCTGTATGATCGGACTGACATTATTCGTTGGTGTAGTCATTGCTAATTATTCGGAGAATAAGGGAACGGCTCTCCTTACTGTTGATCAACGACGTTGGTGCGACTTAAAAAAACGATTGAAAATTGCTCAACCCCTACACTTACCCCCGAGACCTGATGGACATCCAGTTCGAGCGTTTGCGTACGACATTACTCAGAATATTTGGTTCAAGAGATTTATAGCTCTTATGGTTCTTATTAATAGTGCACTTCTCTGCATCCGGGTGAGTTAAAGTGATTGCTGTTTTATGGCATTCCTGAGTTACGTATAATTTTATTACCGAGATTATTCAACTATTGATTTTTACACACGCCAATAGGTTATCTCAAATTTTATTGGTTTGGTTAATAGTGGGAAAAGGAAGGAATTGCAACGGCACGCTTATCTACCATCTCCACTGTGCTAACGTGTATATTTCTAGTGGAAGTTTTGATGAAAGTAATTGCTTTCACGTTAAGAGGTTATTGGCAGTCTCGAAGAAATCGATATGATTTATTTGTTACGCTGATGGGTGTAGTATGGGTTCTATATTGGCACCTGTTTTCCATCAAAAATATACGTCACGTACGTGTTTTCGGGATTTTATCCCTTCCTCTATCACACACACTCTCTCTCTTTTAAAATTGAAAATCGATAAAAAAAATCCGTACAATGAATTGTACTACCTACTAATTTTTAATATTTATTTTATGCTTACTTCGTTGTTATATTTTCAGACGGAATTTTCGCTAACGTTTGGCTATACCGTAATAATCCTTCGATTTTTCACCATCACGGGCAAACATGCGACATTGAAGATGCTGATGCTAACAGTAGTCGTTTCTGTTTACAAGAGTTTCTTTATTATTATGGGCATGTTTCTCCTTATTGTTTTCTACGGGTTTGCTGGAGTTATCATGTTCGGACGGGTAAAGTACGGAGAAGGGGTGAGTAGACATGCTAATTTTGGAACTGCTACACGAGGAGTTGCCATGCTATTTCGGATCGTAACGGGAGAAGACTGGAATAAAATTATGCATGACTGCATGATTCAAGTAAGCTTGATACGCATTACGGATACAGCTCCGTTTCCTTCGTAATTCATTTACAATCTGTAGACTTTTGCTCATGTATTTGTTTACATCCTACTTTCTACTTTCTACGCAGTTGGATTTTATGTCGTGTTATGTTTATTGTATATATTCCAGCCGCCGTACTGCACACCTGGTCGAAATTTTTGGGAAACGGACTGTGGAAATCAAACTGCAGCGCTAGCCTACTTTTGCTCCTTCTACGTTATTATTACTTACATTGTTCTCAATTTGCTTGTCGGTAATTTAAAACTCTATTTATAAAATAGTAAGGAACATAATTCGCTCCAAATATTCGCAATTTCTTCATTTTTTTCCTGTTCAATTTCATTCCGTAGCTATTATCATGGAAAATTTCACCTTATTCTACTCCAACGAGGAAGATGCACTTCTCAGCTACGCAGATATCAGAAATTTCCAAAATACTTGGAATATTGTTGATATTCACCAGAGAGGACTAATACCTGTTCGAAGGGTAACTTCACGTTTCTACTCTAATTAAATTTAAGATCGGTGTAAAGCTCAGGCGAGCATGGAACTTATGCCTGAAATTGTGGATATTAGGTAAAGTTCATCCTGAGACTGCTGCGAGGAAGACTTGAAGTAGATCCACAGAAAGATCGTTTACTTTTCAAACACATGTGTTATGAGTTAGAGAGACTTCATAACGGTGAAGATGTTACTTTCCATGACGTTCTTAACATGCTGTCATATAGATCTGTAGACATTAGGAAAGCTCTACAGTTAGAAGAATTATTAGCACGAGAAGAGCTGGAATATATCATTGAAGAAGAAGTTGCAAAACAGACCATTCGTTCATGGCTCGAAGGTTGCCTGAAAAGAATCAGAGCCAATAATATCAACAGTCAGGTATTTTCCACCTAGTTCTACGCTTACTTTATCATTTCATTATTAATTATTAGACACATAACAATCACGCTGCTCCTACATGTTTTAAAGTTGATGCAAGTAGATAAGCACAGTTCAAAAATTGCAAAGAAACTAAAGTCGTACATCCATGATTTCAGAAACAACATTCAAGTTTACTGGCTGGTTTGAGAGCAGAACAGCATTTGCACCCAATCGATACGAACGACGCGGTCGGTGGTGGAATAAATTCCAGTCTGACACCAGCGACACCTTCGCTAACTGGTACAGCTTTGTCCAGTTCATCTGTCACATCCCCTGTAGCAGTCAGCTCCATAACTGCCGTCAATGATCTCGTTCAACAGCAGCAACAACAACAACAGCAATTGCAACAATTTCAACAGTCATTACCGCAGCAGCAGAATGCCCCTTTCGTTCAGCAGTGGTCGTCAATGGATTCCCAGAATCAGAAAGCTCCGTCATCGAGCATGAAACAAGCCAAGTATGGACGATCTGTGGATGTGACGAGTGAAGCGTCTGTGACAAACGTATCATCATCTTCACGGTCGGATAGTGTTAGTTCGGGGAGTGATACGAAAAGGCTTTCATTTCTAGTGGCGGGTAATAATAGTAGTAATAATAAAGATAGTAGCACACCGGGAACAACAGCTGGCGAGCCATGGGATGACCAGCAGTCGAATCCACCACTCTCAGCTCAACCCAGTGCAAAAGCTGCTCCATCGTTCGGTCATAAGAAAAGTAGTGACTCCCATCCTCAAGGTTACTACGGACGACGACTAGGAGATATCCGATGCTGGTGGGGGGACACCATGGGAGCCGATGACTTTATTGAGTAATTTTCTAATCTGTCGTTTTCAACTCGACCACTTATTTCAATTATCACCAATTCACCGCGATTCATGATTGTGAGCAAAAAGTTGTGTTGTCCTCAACTATCCAAGTCAAACAATCAGACGAAATTAGTTGGCCCATATTTTACTTGTACAATCTTTATCTTTATTTCCCTCCATCACGCACACCTTAAAAGTAAAGTTTTTACGTAGCAATAAACATATTTCCACATCGATATCTAAATCTTCATTCCAACGTAATCACGTCGGTTTTTTTAACCAATTATTTCTATGTACGTTCAGTATTAACTATAACTTTCTTTTCATATCTGCGTAAAGATCCCTAGTCTAATTTATTTTCACTTTTAAATAATTAACTTTAGTTTCTACATATGTATGCATTATCTTGCCCAATACTGAGCTTGAGAAGCACATAAGACGTACCTATCCGTACGTTTCTTAATACGAGTGTGCATGCTACCAGCGTCGGGCTGTAGCAAGTAGCAACGTTTTCAGCTACAGTCAATTCTGCGGAAAAGACTTTTTTTGTGACTTTAGGTAACCGAAATGTAATGAATTAATTAAATAACGTTTGACTCACTTGCCAAAATAAATCCTGCCAGGAATTCAGGATTTTCTGTGAACTCATTCACTTTACATGCACAGAAAATCTAAATGTAATTTATTTATATGAAAATGTTACCGTTTCAAAGTACTTTATATAATGAAATGAAACCACTTAAATACTGATTACTAATGTAACTGAAAACGACAAATCGAAGGGAAGGAAATGGAGCATAAATAAACACTATAGACTACTAGGTACATATAGCTATGTATACATTTATAATATAATGCATAGCTACTTACAAACATAAAACTATATCGGCTATGTAATTCTAATCTATTTTACGAAACGCAGTTAATTATGACAGAAGCAGAAGAATAAAGCAATGTTACTGACTACTGTTGTCGACAATTTAAATACGAAATAAAACCTAATTGTTGTTGTTACTTTCGAGTTGCTATCTTCATCAATGTTGTAAATAGTAAAATCACCGGAATTCACAAATTCAGTCATTCGAATCATAATTCACATCTTTTACTTGAAAACTTGAAGACTTGCATACACCAATAATATGAGCATTTACATTTTTACATACTTCACATACAATCCAAACGCGTACCTGGTATTTTTTTTACTCCGCCGCCTCTCACGGCTTACCGTTAAGGCCTCATGTTCTCACACCTCAAAAGTTCCTAATCCAAATGACTCCACTAATCGTAAAACCAAAGAAAAATTTTACAGCTCTAAATATGTCTGACATGGGACATGAACTCCTGAACTTTTGGGGAAATCCAAGCACAGAATGCAAAACTCCGCTGATTCTGATATCATGGCAGCTAACAGAATTAATAACTATTCTGTTAATAATAATTAACAGAAAAGAGCGAATAAATCATGTTTTTGTCCTGCCATTTATCACATCCCATCAATTAACAATAAATTCAACCATTTCACACAACACAATGATACTAATTTCATTTTCTCACTTCATTAAACATTCAAAGGAACGAGTGAATCTTAATGATATGTAAGGCGGTAGCTAAAATATTACGGTAAATTCAAAGACTACATACATTGATGCTGTCATATTTCATCCTTGCCTTCAAAGAATGTGAGATGTGATGTGACGTCTGACAATGTAGTAGATTATTTTGAAACTTACGAGGCATGTAATTATGACATTCCGATGATTTTGAATGTAGGTAATTATCAACTACTTTCATAAGTGTAGGGGCTGGTGCTGGTAGCTCGTTATGGCAATGAATGCTATACATACATACTATGATGCTGGTAGCTGATACTTGATACGTCTTATACAAAATAGATATACATTCTACAGTGAAGCTAGAATTAGAGCTTGAGTCACTCATCATTTTTTATTGAATTATGTACCAACCTACATAAATAAATGCATGATAGACGCAATGCGATGAATTGGAAAATACAGAGAATCGAGGATATGTACATAATTATTTATATCGCGGAGCGGAAGAACCGAGATGCTTCATGCCTATTTAGTAGTAAAAATACTTTGTCCTGCAATCATCGGTCTCACAACTTATCATAACTTGGTTAGCTATAAATCATAATTTACTACATTTATTTACAGGCACGTCACATCTCATACAGAATGCGCATATGTATATCATGTATATCTGGTAGAATTTATAATCTCTATTCTACTTTTTTTTATAGCTGATTAGATACGAGTTTTATTCCTTGGTACCTCGTAGTATTGTCTATTGACGTCGATGACGTTGAGGTTACCGTTGACAGTTTACTGTACTCAAGCTATTAAACTAAATTCAACAAGGTTTGGATCCTATATTGCATTTGAATTCGGAAATATACTGTACAGCAGAAATCAAGATCCAACAAGTTTTCCAATCTTGCTCTGTTCTGACCCTTGTTGACTTCATTGCAATCGTTTACGACGTCATCGACATCGCATCGGCATCGGGCAATTCAGTTCAATCCAAATCATCATTTGGCTTTGGCATTACGGTGTTTTTTCATTGAACAATTCATGAGAAATGGAATAGCACTATAGAATGCAAGTTCAATTAGAAATTATTACCGACGACACCACTTTATTCTCGCCCAATTTTATAGCATGTGCTCTAAACTATTCCAAATACTCGGTAGACATGCAGACTAGACTTGAAGCCACAATGTGTAATTTGCAAACAACCACTAAGCTAATAGTACAATTAACCATGCAATTCCAGCAACTAACCATAACGTCAGCGACAAATTATTTCAATTCCACTTTTCAATTATTAAAAAGCCAATATCATCATACCCCTTCCTGCATCCTATAACATTTCCCTTTACTCACTCACCACAAATGACTAAATTCCCATTACAAATTACTCAAAATTACAGGTTGCAACTACTACAAAAGAATTCAAATCATTATCATTACGTCCTCATAATTTGTTTCAATTGGCAGTGCATTACTTGTGGACCTAATATAATACGATAGAATTACAAAGATTAGCGATTCTCATCGTAAAATGTAATTAGGCATTTGTTCATTGTTTTGTTTTGTTGGTGGCCAGAAATCATTTGCAACAGCTGAGCAGAGAAGCTGTAGGACAGGACGCATAAGAGTGTACTTACATTTACACTGTACGTACCTACATAGGTATCTCTACGTACGTACCTACTTTATGCTGGTGAACTGTGATTTATTTTTCATGATAGCTTTCTATTTTCCTTAACTCGCTTAATGAAAGACGACAACCACTAGAGCATATCCGGACGATAACGTTGATGAGAGACGGCATGAATTGTTGTACTAGAAAGCCATACGGTACATTATGTACATTGAGGATTGTACGCGTCGATAGAAAAATAAGTGGAAACGAACACAGTAGCTAGTATTATCGATATAAAAAAACTATTGACCAGCCACAACCACAGTTTACTGTACGCTCCTGCGTAAAATCTAGTACAAAGTTAATTGCTAATCAGTCACGATCTGTAGATTTCATATAATTATTTAATGCAGATGAGGAGGACTCCGGGCCAGGGCCACCAACGTTCAAGTCGAAAACCAGACACCAGACTACCACAATGACATATTTCCATTATATTCCACATTACATTTGCCTGCTACCGGTCCTGTCCCGGTCCCGGTACGAGAAACATAAGAATGATAGCAGTAGAATGGAGTGAAAAAGAGAATGTAAGAGGAATAATAGAAATAGACTATGGGAAACAGAAACGTTGCACCCACCCACAGCCACAGCCACCATACAATCAGAAAATTGAGAATGAGAATCATGGCAGGGCAATCATGGTCCCGCTGCTACAAAACTCTCCGAGTACATTATATAGATCCTGTGGCAGTGCAATGAAAACCCAGGCACCCGAAACGGGATGAGGACGGGGACCAGGACCAGCAGGAGAGTGAGCTCCTAACTACGCGAATACCTACATGCCTTACATTCATAAATCAGAATGTGGGTAAGAATGAATGCACAGTACCTACCATCACCATTGCATCTTTGGAACTGAAACTGCTGGATCTGAATCTAGATCTCGACCTGGCTCAAACTCTGTCTCCGACTCCGCTGGACTCTTAGGAGCACATGTCTTGGCTTGGTTTGGTTGCCGTCGTTGGTTCCCTTGCATGTGGATTTGTTTGTGGATGTGAAATAAAGTGAGATAAGGTAACAACGGGAGAGCTCTCCGAAGGAACAAGTGCAGTGGCACTAGCTGTAGGTGAAGTTGTTCTTGTTCCAGGCCAGGGGACAAGGGAGTATAGTACAGACCATGTAGGATATACATATGTATATATTTATATTCATACATGGAGGACATGATCATAACAATATGATTGAATAGGTGGAGAGTGTAGGTGTAGGTGCTGTAATATCGTTATTGTAGATTGTAGATTGGTAGATGAGTCTAGTCAAGTAGGGAAGTAAAAGGAAATGGTAAGTGAAAGTGAAAGTAGATGTACTAGGAGGCATGTGGATGTCTCTGTGGATTCTACACAGATACCTATTTGTTTTTTAGGAGATGCGGTCTTACTCTTTCGGTGGGTAGTTGGTAGATGCAACTGAACTGAGGACACGAACAGTTTGAGTGTGGGTATTTGAATAGTTTAAGTGTTGAGTAGTTTGGTGGATGTGACGATATATTGGATATTACATGATATTGTGTTGGTCCTGGTCCTAGTCCTGGTACTGGTACTGGTACCGTGTCTGGGTCTCGGTCTGGGTGAGTGGAGACCCGTAGGTTTGTTAAGGGAGTTGTGCCGAGTGATCTGCTCACATCGTGAGGGATACAGTAAAGACCAGTAGATAGGATGGTATGGTTGGATGTGGATTTTTGGACTGCATCTTGTGTGGTTGTGTCTGTTGCTGCAGTTGATTTGAGCTGATGGTAGAACCTGGTGACTGACTGGGACTGTGGGACAGGGAACTGGGCGACTACTCTACTCTTGTTCCGAGTTTCGGAGTTTGTGAGTTTGTGCTGGTCCTGGACCTGGTTCTGGTTCTGGTACTGGTGTGGTGAGAGCCCTGTGACTCGAAATCAAAACCAAAACCATGTGAATCGTGTGAATCTGAAACTATAAGCTGTCTCCTTCCAACTGCTACACTACACATACACACAGAGTTATGAGGAAAGGCGAGAGCTGAAACGCCGGTAGAGACCACTCAAAGTTTATTTGTGCATGACGTCATCCATTGACATCTCTAACTACATTTCCACCGACTATTCAACTTTATTCATCTTCTCAACATCAACATCGCCACTCAACTTGTGGACAAGTCTTGTGCTCTTTCAATTCTTACTTTTCCTCAAACTCTCTTCTTCATCCCCAAACATTTCCTTTAGCACGGCAACAACTCCGAGTCTTTCCAAGTATTCACAATAGACCAGGCCAGTCTCATCCTCATCCCCTTCCACTTGACTACTAACCACTAATACTGCATCCTCTCGTCAGCTCGTCATCGTCTCGTCTCGTCATCTCGTACTCACCAATATCAACCTCCAGTCCCCGTCGTAGTTTTAGTGTTTAGTTATCGTTGTCGTTATCGTCGGCAGGCCTATGACTTGTACTTGGACTTGGTCTTTCTGCTTGCCCAGTACTTAAGGTGCTTATTATTCTATCATCAGTGAAGCTACCACCACCACCACCACACTTTTCATCCACAGTCACTATTCACTCTTCAACTATTTCATATTACTCACTAGCACATCACTTTTCACATTCACCAGTTCACCATCCTCTCTTTGCTATTAATTGATGATTACTCTCTGTTCTGTTCTTTTTGGCGTAACACAATGGTCACAGTCACAATTCACATTCAGCCATAGACACACTGTTGTTTACTAGAGAAGAATAAACTCTTGTTCAATCATCAAATTCATATTCTCCTCAACAGTCAGTGTAATCAACCTGCTTCGACGTTGGACGTTCTCATCCTCTTCCTCGTCGTATTCCCCCCACCTTGATTCCGTGTCTTTCTCTTCAAGATTTGTAATTATAAAAAATTAATCGACGCAGTTTAACTTTGCCATTTGAAATGTAATCCTTGGACTAATTCACATTGAATTGTGTTGTGATCCTTCCTGTCCAATGGTGAATGGTTTTGTGCGGGATCGGTATCGTCTTGTCGTTGTGCTCAGTCCTGGACTGCCGCCGTGGCCTTTGCTTTGAAATTGCTGACAGACACTTTGTCTCAGTTCTTGATTGTTCCTTTCTTTGTGACCATTTTGTGAGGTCGATCATCGATGCAAATGCAAGGCTGACTTGGTAAAAATAAGCTTGATGTACTGAAATATAGAAAGTAAGGAGTATTTGTCATTGTCGATTGTTTGGGAGTTAAAACAAGTCATCCTCTAAAGCTTAATGTCAATGTATGGAGCACATTCACATTGAGGCAGTGTCTAGTGCAGTAATAGTAATCCGTGGATGTCGTCGTTGTTGGTGTCAGTGTTGGATGTCAGTCAAAAAAGTTGGACACAGAAGAAATTGATTAGAAATATTCGTAGATATTGAATACTTGGCGTGGGTTTGTCTAAATATTGTTGATATGCGTGTTCTCGTGAGGATGTTGATTTGTGTGAGCCTTCAGATTACCCATCAAACTGAAGGGATATGAGCATAATTTTTCAATAAAATGTGTGCACTACCACATGAACTTATTGTGAAATCAAAAGACGAAGAAAAAGAACATCTTGGGCTGGTGGTTGTGGAAGACGTAAACCTACGCTCGATCTCGTACTCGTACTTGTGCAGTTTGTTGAGCAGAGCTAGAAGTGGAACAACAAGCTTCAATTTAATGTTAATTACTTCTCATTTAAAATAATTTCATAATTTATTATTATTGCCAAAACTCGAAGGCGTAAACAGTTAAACATACACATTCAGATTATTCAGAGTGAAATTCAAACTTCAACATTGAACCTAGTGTTATTTGTATAATTATATTAGAGTCTAATTGCAATATTATTCTAATGTGAAGGAGTGAGGAGGTTAGTGAGGAGAAGGGAAAGATAGATCCGATCGACTTGAATAGCTTTGGTTAAAACTGAAATTGTCTGAGGACGTCATACGATGAGCTCAAAATCAATAGTAATAATATCATTACTAGAATTAAAGTACTACCTTTTTTAACGAAAAAGTTGTCTATTACATTAATGCTAAATATTAATTGCCATATTTCATACAAAATAACATTACTGTTAGTTATAAGTAAGCATTTAATGACTAGTTTTTAAGCTCGTATTCGTACAGTCATTAAAATTATTATTATTATACGTGGATATATACCACTACAGGACTGTATTCTGTTGTCTCGATGTGTTGATGATCGATTCCAAGTGTGTTAGTCGAATTTCGATTCGAATTCGATCTCTAGTTTGGTATGAAGATACACTTACTTACATTTTACATAACGTGCAAATAGAAACGTGAAAATATGCAGTTGAGTTGTTTTAGTGTAAAACACAAGTAAATAGTGAATATTCTTGGAGTGCCTTTAATAATACTTAGATTTGACATTACTGATTGTATTTGTTTCATACAAACGAAATAATATAAGTTTATAGTCAATATTTTTTATTTTGTACTATTTTTTGAATACTATAATTCACAGTGCTGATCATTTTAACGATTATACATCTACACCTACACATTATTTTTATCCTTCATTTTATGTATTAATGAATTCTGTGTGCAAATAATTAGATGGTGTATAAGAGGAGTTGATTTTTACCATCATTATTACGTACGTTTTGTTTTTTCAATCGATTTTAATACGATAGTTTTAATATTTTAAAAACAATACATTAGTGTAATAAGTTTTAAATTACTGGTATTATTGTGTACCACAACCCAAACCAACCCACATCAACCAATTCCCTTATTTCGTCAACTTGAACACATTTTTCATCTATTTAAACGATGTTATCCAATGATGATGAAGACAAGCCTCCTGCCCCACCTGTACGATTGACAAGTAATCGGTAAGTCAATTATTATCACAATTAATTGTTATATTACGTTATATGTTTATGTTTCGAGAATTTCAAATGAATGAGCTGTGGTTATTGTTCATTGGAAATATTTTTTGATTGATTCGATTCATGGTGAAATATGGAATGTTTTGAATTGCAAAACAAAATAAATATTCAGTGGTTAAAAGGGTTGTGGGAAAACCCAGATTCAGCTTTTATTGTCATTTGTCAGAATGCTATTCAAGCATTGCAGTTTAAAAGTACATTTTAAAGGTTGAATATAGGAATAAATTGTGATAAAAATTTTTCATAAGTTTTTGGTACTACAATGTCATCATTATTGCTTCGAATCAGGTTGGATCCGATGGCTGTGCTACCTGTGGACTTAAGACCCCTCCCAAAGGAACCTGAGAATGAAAAGAAGAAAGGGTCCAAATCGAAAGGTGTTAAATTATCTAAGAGCAAAGGAATTGAGTCTGCAATGGACAAACTGAACATTTCATATCCAACGAATTTTGAACATACTGTTCATGTGGGATTCGATCCAATTACTGGTGAATTCACGGTAAGTTTTAAGAGTTACTTTTGTACAGCTTTATATAAAAAATAACAAGTATTAAAGTAGATACAGCCACTATCGTAATAGTTCAAAAGAAGCATCCTAATCGTAAGCAGCAGCAAGTAATGATTTCAGTAGTAATCAGTCAGTATGAAATATCTTCTGCTGATTCTATGCAATCAATGCTTATTTTTTATGCCATCACCACCAAATTATTTGCCATGTCTGCATTGTGACATTATTTACTATGGTGCACTTTAAAATTCTACTATTAAAATTAAGGCTTAAATCTTATTTTGTTTGACATGCATAACGAACAGCAATTGCGAGTAAGTACAAAATATGAAAAACAAAATACAAAACAAAATTGGTTTGAGCTTTTTATTCAGCTTTTCGCATTTTTTTTCGTTATTATCATCTTATATAATCATCATTTATTAATATATAATGAAATTGAATTGAAATTACCTGAATTGTTGCAATGAAGCCCTAAACAATACTTTTCAAATACTTATACAGGGAATGCCCAATGAATGGAAAGCTATGCTTAATAGTTCAAATATCTCGAAGCAAGAACAGAAAAATAATCCTCAAGCTGTTTTAGATGTTCTTAAATGGTTTGATGCTAAAGCTAATAAACAGGAGTCCAAATATATGACAACTTCGAAGCTAATAACAGGTATGTAACTTCAAGGCTTGTTACAAAAGGCGGGCTAATAATCAGAATGAGGCATACTATTCAAATTTGACTAAAACCGAAATATGGTAAATCCAAAAGAATCTTAAAAGCAAAGTATTACAAGAATGATTAAGAATATTACGAATTAACATCGCATGGATGTACCACAATTTCCTTATAGTCATTTTTGGTTTATGCTTATGTTTCTACTTTTCAGTGCGGGATTATTAATGTGTAATTGTTTTGGGGCAATAATTGGCAGATTGCAGCAGAACCCCAACTTCAGGCAGCCATCAGAGTTCCTCGCCGACTACCCCTGAAACTCCACTGAAGGATAGTGAAGAGACAAATCCTGCGACAAACTGTGTTCCACCCCCGCCCGTTGCAGCTCGTCCAGAACGGACAAAGTCAATATACACAAAACCCGTGGAGGAGACTTTCACTCCGAACGGCAGTAGTTTTCTGGATAAAAATTGTAATGCAGCTCAAGTCTCCTCTGTTGTATCGCCGGAATTGGCCCCACCGCCAGCTGTCTCGCAAGATCGAGCCGAGCGACAACGACGCAAGAAAATGAGTGATGAGGAAATCTATACAAAATTACGGGGTATAGTCAGCATTGGAGATCCGAATAAAAAGTACACAAAACTTGAAAAGATTGGACAAGGAGCATCGGGAACTGTATACACTGCGCTCGAGTCTTCCACTGCCCAACAAGTTGCCATTAAAACCATGAATCTGAAACAGCAGCCTAAAAAGGAATTGATTATTAATGAGATTTTAGTAATGCGACAAAATAAGCACCCCAACGTTGTCAACTATTTGGATTCGTATCTGGTTGGAGACGAACTTTGGGTGAGCTAATTAGCTAATAGCGAAAAAAGTATTTATGTAATTATTCGTATGTAATTATAAGTAGTGACAGTAACTGCAGTAAATATGCAAGATATTTTCTGTAATGCCTGCTTTGTGTTTCTCGCAGGTTGTCATGGAGTACCTACCTGGTGGCAGCTTGACTGACGTTGTCACAGAAACTTGTATGGACGAAGGTCAAATCGCAGCCGTATGCCGAGAAGTTCTTCAAGCCCTGGAGTTTCTTCATGCCAATCAAGTCATTCATAGGGATATTAAATCCGATAATATTCTTCTCGGGATGGATGGCTCCGTTAAATTAAGTAAGAACGTATACGCGTTAATATCGTATTATTACAGATTTATTAGTGTTTTAAGATCTTACTTCCCGAGCAAATTCTGTTGAAAATTCTGTTCATGTTGTGACTCTATGTTATTTGTTAAATAGCTGACTTTGGATTTTGTGCGCAAATAAGTCCAGAACAGAATAAAAGGACGACGATGGTTGGAACGCCTTATTGGATGGCCCCAGAGGTTGGTTGCCAGTATTATTTAGTCAAAATAAATATCACTGCAATTTCGCCATTATTAGTAAAGTCACAGCAATTGTAGGACCAAATGTTGTAACAATATTTTTTATAAGAATATGATGTTACGTTCCGGCTTGTAACCGAACTACTCGTACCCCTCCCTTTCGTAACCTGTATTCTTTTTCCCCGTCTCCTTTTCTTTCCCCAACAAAGCGTATGCGAGTAAATGTTTTAATCTTTTTCTAGTTAGCTACACAATATTGCTGAAGTTCCTTGATAAACACCTTAACATGTCAATTATTGTAAAGCCCATATTTTTTCAAATGTATGTGTCAGTGGTCGTGAGGATGTTCAATTATGTACATTTGCCAAATTAATCTAGCAAATTAGGTAATTAGAATTAAATCGCTAGTGTATACTAACGCATTTGAACGTCGCCACTTGAATTAAAGTACTCATTATATATTATGTAATAGACTACAACTTTGATAAAGCATGCCATATATTATGTTGGATTTCACAAAATTTTGATAGTAGAAGACTAATCCATTTACCTATACTGTAAGAGTTCAGTATGTTTGCAGTATGAAGTAATACATTCATCACAGTTCCAAGTTAATGCGAACTTAAAGAGCTATTTATTCTGTTTTTAGTAATTACTTTTAAGTAACTGCTTTGAAGATATTATCTGTTTTTGATTTTTTTTCTGGGTTGTATTCGTTAGATTAGACCCCACGTGTCTTCTTTTATAGCCATAATGTCCAATTTTGCTGTTAATTTGTTTTTCCTTTTAGGATGTTGCCATTCGGACTGCAATTAGTAATACATACCTCGTCATTGTTTAATTTAATAATTGTATAGGTTGTGACTCGAAAGCAGTATGGTCCAAAAGTGGATGTATGGTCGCTCGGTATCATGGCAATAGAAATGGTGGATGGAGAACCACCTTACCTAAATGAGAATCCTATAAAAGTGAGTAACGTATACATTTCCTTGGATTGTGTGTACAATTTTTTACGATGGGTCACGCGAGAAACGGAAACAGTAATGAATAAATGCATACCTGTTGTTTATTAGGCTCTCTACTTGATAGCGACCAATGGGAAACCTGAGATAAAGGACCGTGAAAAATTATCACCGGAATTCCAAGACTTTTTGGATGCATGCTTAGAAGTAGATGTAGATATTCGTCGACCAGCCTCTGACCTCCTTCGACACCGATTCCTTCAGAGAGCCAAGCCACTGACAAGTCTGACACCGCTCATAGTTGCAGCCAAAGAGGCCACCAAAAGAAGTTGCTAGCTATCAATACGTAGTAACGATTAAATATCAGTTATATCATCTAAAACTCTTAAATCATTGTCTACCAACTTCTGCAATAACTACGATTAATCGGAATACTATACAACCATAGTAATAATATTCGTAATGCGTCAATAATAATTTTTATCTATAAGAATGATCGATGTCCAAATCCCGAAGATTACGATAAATTATTATTTGCAAAGATATATACACACTATGATATACATATATATATAGAAATACCTATATTACTAATAATTTAGAAAATCAAGATTGATTTTTTTTTGCCTGAGTGATCACCATCGTCGAATCGTCGTTTTCATAATATATTGATGCTAAAGGTTATTAAAAATTAAAATGCTTTAGCATAATAGAGCTGCTGCTTTTATGTTAACTGATTATGGATGATGGGTCAAAGTGCCATTTTGAGACAAAGAATTAAATAAAAAAACATGAAGAAATAAATACATAATACAAACTCGAGCAACTAGTTTTTTTGGCTTTTGATGTTGTTTCTTGCAAGACAGAATTTTGGTTTTATTTCATTTTTCTTCAACCTCAATTTATTTTCTTTGTCAATTAATGGTCTTGCAGCCACGAAAAAAAAGAATCCAATTTCAAGTTAAGTCCATTGTTTTCTCAACTTGAAGTCATATTGAAATTTTATATTTCTTGCTTTCTTGTGTTGTTTATTCATGTTCATTTAATTACTTAATTTTGTATTTACTTTAACCTTCTCTTCTTTATATATTTTTTTTAATAGTTTTTTTTCTTTGTTGTACGTCTACCTTAGTTTTTCTTCTTATGTGATCTACTGGCCTGTTCAAAGTCAAATGCAATTTTAATTTTTAAAATTTTAACATTTTGTTTTTTTCGTGAAGTTCATAAGACTGGCATATTTAACATGGTTATTTGAATTTAAATTTTTTTTCTTCATATTTTCGTTCCTTTTCCACGTAATTTCGACAAAGGAAAGAAAACGATAGGGATTGAATTTACAATTTTTAACTTGTGTGAATGTCGTGCTTATGACTCACTGTGGATCCGAATAAAATTAATTGTAAGTAATGAATTTTGACATATGTAATTGTTCAACCGTGTCGTGATAATAATTGATTTACGTATTTTCAAATTTTAATTTTAACAACAATGATAATAATTATTATTAATGCTTCTTCTTTTTTCGTTTCTCGCTGACATTTATCAATGAGCAGATCCAATTATTAGTAGATGAATTTTCATGCTGAGGCCATCCATTTGTCTCCTGTTCTTCATACTGATCCTGATCCTCGATTTTGCTAACCAATCCATCATCTTCTTGGGATAGCATGTCAAACACATTCTTTTCGTCCTCTATTGGCACTCGACTAGATATCTGGTTTCATAAAATTAATAAAATAATCTTTGAGGATTACATCAATTTATTTCATACTGAACCGTAAACTTCAGATGGTCGATATTTTGAGGCGTTCTTACCTTTGTACTGCCCAGCGCTGGAAAATCACTCTCAGATTCCAACTGGTACTTTGTGTCAATCTTATGACCCAATCCGCCGCTGCTTTCAAAATCTTTTCTGTTTTTTGAAGCAAACATTAATCCTTACATTATGGTGTGAGTAAATGATGGATTATTGCAAAAGAAGCTGATACTTCTAATTTATCAAACACTATTCTCATTCCTTCAATTACGTGCACCTACAATCTCAATAACAAAAATTACTCACGGATCCAGAAAACAATGAAGAAATGGGCACGATTGACCCTTAAGACATGATCCCTCTGCCCAAAAACGACACGTGATTAAGTCGTGAGAAAATTTACACTCGTTCCCACGACGGCACGATCCATCCATGAAAAAATACTTGCATGGTCTTCCTTTCGCTCTGTAAAAATGTAAGCAATACGACTATTAAAGATTGTTTATTAGTATGAGACTCTACTTTAATCAATGGAAGCGCCCTAAATATGAAAAAAGGAACGAAAATTTTCCTTCCATGTTTAGAATTAAAAATTACGAAATCATATTAAACAACTAATAGGTCGACAAACCTGCGACGGTCGGCCTTGCTCTGCTTATTATTATTAGACGATCCAGTGCTAAAGCAGAAAGAATGAAATTGACCAAAATCCGAGTCGTTATCGTTGGATGCCTTAAGGTTGTCATAATCATCATATACTGAATCATCATAGAATGAATCAACACATGAGCCTATCAAACGACCTTCATTCCAATCAAATTCGTACCCATTTCCGCGTTCTTGATCGTAATGTCCCTGTAAAAGTAAACAACATTATTTAATCAAAATCAAATACATAAATAGCACATCAAAAATATAAAACCCCATTCCCATTTCTCATTAATTCTACTCAATACTCCTTAATAACACTCCGTCATGTAATATGCTTCGAGATGCACCCATTCAAACAAACTACTTAGTTACATCTCTATATTAGTTCTAATAAGGAGATACATACGCAATAGCATACTTTATTCTGCATACCATTGTGGCTTTAAGATTCGCTTGTCATTTACTAGTATTTACATTTTCGCTAGCTCTGTTCCTGCTACAGCAGTGAACTGCCGTGTACTGCTGTGATGAGTCAGAATGTAAAAATGGCATGATGCAAAATTGTAATGGTGGAAATGTAATCAGCACAAGGGAATGACTGCGCGCGTTTACATACACAAAACAAAACATTCACTACACTATGATTGCTACCTTCCAAAATAACCTGCCTGACAATTAATTCAATCGGCATTCAAATTCAATGTCGCATTAGCACTGATGTTACGTGAGACAAATAAAAGAAATGTGGTATTTTCCTTACCGACAACCAACCAGAAAGCTCTTTTCCATATTCAATGAAGGGTGTATTCACCTGTCCATCATACTCACAGTCATTACTAAATTCGGGTAAAGTTGGTATTTCTTCCGTCTGATTTCCCTTCTCATTGTTCTGACACAATTTAAAACGAACTTGAAACGCTGTTGCAGCCCCTCTTTGGTACAGAACATATTCTTCCTTTTCCTACCAAAATTAAAACATACATAGAAAAATCATAAAGACGCAAGACCAGAACTTAAAGCATCAAACGATTCCGTAGAATTAGGGATGGGGCGAGTACTCGTTCTGTACCCGTCCTCGCCAACTTCGCATGCTTTAGCGAGTACTCGTTACTCGTATTTAGGAACGTACATTGTTAAGGGATGTAGCGAGTACTCGTTTGATACTCGCCCTCGCCAACTTCGTATGCTTTTGCGAGTAATCATTACTCGCTTTTAAGCGAATATTGACTTTGCCCCACCCCTACGTAGAATACAAATTTTTTGGAAGCCAATGCAATGATGGGAATCAAAATACACTCACGTTATATTCAGTACGAAATTCCGGAAGCTGTGGATTATTATGAGCAATGATGGGTGAAGAGCCTTCATAATTATAATAATTATTATTATTAGAATTAGCTTTGGCTTGTGCATCCACCGTCCGAAAATGCGTTTTCCAACTCGTTAGTAAATCGTCTGATGAAACATCAGAGACCGAAGTAGATTTTGGTCTACACGCTGCAATGATCTCTTGCTCCTCGTCACAGTCCAACTCTAAATTGAGTAGCATTTCCGCCAAGTTGGCGGGTGTTTCGTTTTTTTGGAGCTGCTGTTCCTGATGAAGACTTGAATGCTCTTTATTATTTTCCTTCATCATTTCGGCGATGGTAGAACTTTTCGAGATGGGGATGAATTTGATAAAGCTTGACTTCTCTTCCGAATGGTTCAAAATATCCAAATTGTTCATTTGCCCATTAATCTGACTCGATGATTTGATAATGAAATATTCATTCTCGGGTGGAGCATTTCCAAAGTATTGCTTCATTGAATTCATGATTGTATACTTTCCTTTCGTTGTTGCTTGTTGCTGTTGGTCTTGAGGAGTAGACGGTTGGATGGACTTGTTGGTTATGTCAATGGGTGGAAGATTGGATAGGGAAGGATTAGCGGAACCCAAAATTAAATTTTGCTCATTTTCATTGATCCTATGGATATGTTCGTCTTCGATTTGTTGAAAATTAAAGAGTTCATTCGTAACGTATTCAGTGTTATTCCATGGATTCGTATGAATAATGTTTTCGTAATTATTATTCTCATTTTTGTGTCCCCAGATTGCTGCAACTTTCTCATCAAATTTCGACAAAAACGTCAACAACGTGTCTACTTCATCAGGATTCTCGGGCACATCTGATTTTGAAAGGGAATCCAAATTTTCCTCTTCTCTATCTTCTTCCTGGCCTTGTTCATCTTCCTGTATCTCCTCCTCGATCTCTTCTTCCTCTACGTCCCCCTCAACTTCTACTCTATCTAGCTGTTGTTGTGTAGGCTGCTCCGGTAGATTCAAATGCAGCGGCTGATGTTGCGGTTGCTTATGTTGTTCTTGCAAAACTTTCAGTTCACCATCGTCGATCCCTTTGTTATTAACTTGTTTCCATTCTCCATCCGAGTAATGAGCCAATGCAGTAGAGTCCTCTTTATCATAAGGCAATCGTTGAGAAATTGTTGCATTACTTTTGTAGCACCTAGATTGTGGATTTCCTCCATTTTTCTCATTACTCATCATCGATTTTTGGGTTATAAACAACGGACTGATATTCAAATTATTAAGAGACATCGTAGCTGATTGAATTGCGTTTGGGATCCACGCCAAATTTTCCTTTTCATCTTCCTCCTGTAGATTTCATTACATTAATGTTTATTTGAATTACTGAACAATGGCATACGAATCTGAAGCAATTATTCGAAATGCAAACTTCCGTACAACAGTACACTAACTACAGCCTCCATTTTTATTCGACGCAGCATATTACTCAAAGAAAAAATAATTCAGTGGACAGAATGTAAGTAACAAATGAAGTCGGTCATACCTCGTAGCAATCAGAATTTTTCATCGAAAAATTCAATAACTGAGACTTGAAGTTTATATTATTGTTCCGTTCATTATCAATATATGGGCAATATTGATTAGAAAAGGGATTAGGATTCGATGAGTCGGATGATTTACGATGGAACCAAAGCAATCCATTCTCTACACTACTATCTCCAGAAATGTATGACTTTGGTAAACTCCCCATGTTCTCCTTGTAGATGCTCTTTAATTGTTCCAGGTCTAAAAATAGGCAGAGTCAATTTTTAGTAGACAACAAAAAGTATCAACAATAGCGGATATAGGTAAAATAAGAACAAGACACATTCATCAATAATATATTATCTTACCAGAAAGTTGTTCAAAAAGTGACCATTTTGGTACGTCGTTTAGCCAAATATCAGCAGGAACTCGATGCTTTTCGATGAACCCCTGCTGATGAATGGGGTGGTCAAACTGTGCATTAAATTGTGGGTCGTCGAGTAGCTTCACGTCCGTATTTAATTCCTCTTTAGAGGAATAAAATATCATCCTTCCATGGTTATTACTATCTAAGAGAAATTTGAATTCATGTTTGTCTTGAAAATAATTCCGATCAGAATCCAGGGTTGGGCGTCAGTTCCATGGTGTCGGTTGGGGGCAAATCTGTCAAAACGATAAACAGAATGGATGTCATACTTATGTACCTTTAAATATCTGCCAATAACCAATAACAAAAACACAACGCATTGTCTTAGGATACAATAATAATTAGGATTAACTCCTACCAAAAGACTCAATCGAATGTCACACACAAACACAACGTGATGTCTGACGATTTCAATTAAACCTTTACATACTGTTATCACCCACAGGTACGACACATGATGACAGTAGGAAAATCTCAATAATTTCGAAACAATAAAGATGTTATGAGTAAATTAAATATATTTGAATTACCTTCTAGTACAATCTTTGCCAGAAAAATTGAAACCGTTTCATATATTTTTTTTGAAGTACGAGATTTAAATCACTAATAGAAGTTGATTGTGTACTTATACACGAGTTGAAAGAGGCTCAGTAAAACGAAACGTAAATGGTAATTAACTTTCGTCAACACTTACAATAATTTGTTTGAAACCTGACGTTTCTATCGTTGTCTTCCAGTGTTTTGTGTACGTGTTATTTTAAGTGTTGTGTCTGGATATACCATATCCTGCCTATACTATAGTCAAATGTGTTATGAATGATGGTTAGGGAGTATGTTAAAAGAATTTGAGTAAATACAGTCAATAATTACAATTACAATATAGATATATATGTATCCCCTACAATCAATGTTATTAATGCTGAAATCGAAACCGAAGAAAAAAATGAATGAATGAATGAAACGAAAGAAACGAATCAACAAAGACAAATTGTGAACTCCCTACAAAGTTACACCAGATAACTAAAACGGAAAAAATGAGTGAAACTATGTTACAAATGTTTTCGTCTAAGTATCTTCAAAGTCAAAACATAATAATGCTAATAGAGTTAGCTAGTATACTTGCCTACATAAGACGAAGATAGTGATAATGCTAATGATGACAACGACTCACGACAATAATTAATAATAGTATTAATTACTACTAGTAATATATACGTGATATTTAACAATAACTCAATGGATAATATTACAACTCTACAGTAACTGCTAACTGACAATGATAATATTAATGATGAAGATAATTATAATAATAATCAGTAATATTAATGATGATAATAATAACAATCGCACGAGTAGAGGAATACACTTGCTCTATGATGTACTCGTCAGTATATTCTAATTGACGTCCTCTTCCTTCCGTTTATCTACTGTACTCTACTGTAAAACGTTATTGTTGTTGTTGTTACTGATCTTGAAATGGAACTATCATCGTAAATCCTGTATCGTTTTTGTTTGTCCACTTCCAAACAAAAAAGCTGACTCTAATTCCAACCGAAATCCAAATGGAATTTGATTAATTATTTATTATGAATTATAAATGGCGGACAGAGGAGAGGAGGAAAAATTGCTATTGCTTTTTTGCCAAAAAAAAAGCGGTAAGCCCTCGACGACCACGACGACTCAAAAAAGAAAACAGTTTCGAAGGAGGTTAAAGGACATGAGCCACAGAGTCGGGGGACATGAGTGACCCTGACCCCATGGAAAAAACTTGAAATTTTCAAAGTTTTCTCCTTTTTTTCGATTCCGTTCTTCCCTGCCTTCCTAAGCCTAAGGTGTCCCTGATCAAAATGTGTGTTCCTCTTGCTCTCGTCTCTCTTCTGTTGTCGGTTGTGCAAGCACAGGCACGAACACCACAAATCCACTATACCACACTATACTACTCCTGCATCACAGCTTCACAGCTATACTCATACCACAAGCTACACAACTACACACGCATACCCATCCCCACACTATGCACGGCACAACCACCACGGTCTTTCCTCCACTCACTCCCAAGTCTGCCGTTCCTTCTAGATACGTCCACAAATTACATTCCTCTCCAAACACCAAACTCCACTTCTCTCTTTCCCTCCGGCAATCAACTGCACAACGTAATTTATCACTGCTCCCCAGGCCTCACTCTCGGCTCACTCTCCCAGCGTCCAGCACCAGCACGGCCTTCGAGTATGCGAATGCCTACTCCACTATACCTACGCCAAAGTATTACATGAGTACGAGTACACCCGCCTATCCATGCACATTGGTTGTGCACGTACTTTCGCTTCCCTCTCTTCTCTTCTCCCACCACAACACAGTTCACACTAGTTCACAGTTCACACTGCAAATACTCCAATATCTTGTGTGCACTTGTACTTTAATCTACGCGTACTTACCTACTTACACTTACTACTAGGACTCCTACCATTTCCAATCCACCAATTCATGGCAGTGGCCGTAGCCTTGTTCCCTTCCACTTCTCCTTACACGCCTATGGCCATTCATCCATATTCCATATGAAGCATCGAGGCTACGGCTGTGAGCACAACCAAACCAAACCAACACCAGCCTGACAGTGCAAAAAACCAAAAACCGTCGTGTAGACCAATGTACATAAAATGTCATGTCACGTAAAGTAAAGGAAAGCAAAGCCAAAGTGCCAGTGCCAGCACGCACGTCAATTTGGCCATTTGGCAAATAGCAAAGTAGGCAGGCGAAGTTCAATGGAAATGGACAAAAGAAGGAGCCAAATCCAAGCCAGTGGCAGTCTATGTCTATTCTGTGAGTGTGGCTTCGGACATTATTATTGTGAGCAGAGCAGGAGTTGAGACTGCGAGGGAAGAGTAACCGGATGAAAGCGTAAAGGCTCAACGATAAATGTATGAGACTTGTCAGTATTCACTATTCCCAATTCCCACATTCTCAAAGCCAAAGCCAACAACTCTTCCGCTCCTCTCTTGTTTTCTGTGTACAGTATAGTCCATGCACCCCGTCACCCCGCGCACTGTCATTCTACCACGTCAACGTCAACACCTACAAACACCAACACCATCCTAGTGTTCTTCACTTCTTCACAATACAATTGCACCTATAACATCATATCCAACTCAAATTAGCAAAGAACAACGTGAGGAAATCGTTAATCCACTTGATAGAATAATGACTCACAAATAGGTGGAGTTTATAACACTGATATGATATGATGCAATGCTTTTAACTAGTGAGTCTTGCACCTCAGTTGACGATGAGATGACGGCAAGACCTTTATTATTACTTCGAGTCGATTTTCCACCGGCTATTTGTAAACACTTTCAAAACAACCCGATTTCAGTTAGGAAGATTGGGTTTTTAAAAAATCATTATGATTTGGATTCATTTGTAAGGAGCATAATAAATTGCAACTCCTTTTTTCATTTGTATTGAAATATTGAAATTGAAACCCATCACTTCGGAACTTCGGAAGTATAGATTGCATAACAAGACTTTTTACAAGCCGACCTTGGCCCTGACGGAGAAAAGTTGGGTTTTAATAGTCTCAGTGAAAGTTTTCACATTTCGGTAGCATCAGAAAAATTATAGAGCGCTATCGTTCTCGTTCAGCAGCAATATAGGTATTGGGTGTAGTATAGACTTCAAAACGGAGTAGTAATCTTGTACGTTAGTAAAAGAATTTCGTACACAATCAGAATATTTTAAATAGTTAGGTAGTTAGTTTATTCGTAAAGTCGATACTGCCTAAGCCCTTAATTTACTTTAATTCAATTAAATGTTAATTTTGTAACCTTAGCCGTTGGCCCTATATATGCAAGTTAGTTTTCAAAGCAGCATGGAATATAATGTCCATTAATACATGTAGGTGTACTTGTATTGTTTATAATTAAAGGTTGCATGGTCTGTGTTTGTTGCCTACCTAATTATACAGCAATTATAATTACAGTTGTCAGTTACAGGTGTCAGTGCAAAAAATTCTATCTACATAATTAAGTAGTTAATCGATTGGTAAATCAATAATAATTTATTTTACCTACAAGTATTTAGGGGAGTATCGGTATGCAAATAATTTTTCAGCTTTTCTAATCGTAATCAGTCATAATTCAAATTATTGAAAATTATTACTGTTGTAAAAACACTACTAACGATAAGATAGGTAGGTGGTACTATCCTAGCGCATTGCTAGACACATACTATTTTTGTTTGATCTTTCGTCGTGCAAACTTCATTGGATTGAATGAAAGCAAATAATAAAACCTCCAAGAGAGGAGTACCTAATGCAGGATGTAGGTACTTGATGATACAATTATTATGCAACAACATAAATATGTAATCCAATATCTAGTTTCGGAAAGTAAAATTCAGGAGTTGAAAAAGTGTAAAGTTGCCAATTGAAAGAAAATAATAATGATATGTAGGTACCATGTATGTTTCAGTATATACATACAGATAACAGCTGTATCTGTGTAGTGGTTATTCTGTTGTAGACAATGAAATAATTCTACCATTCTTGGAATTGATCAACACTATACGATTACTATTACTATATGATCGCTTCATGGCAATCATTGTTGGTCTGTACCCTTCCACATAAGGACTTTACTTCCTTCAATGCTTCTCAGTTTCCTCTAGGTCTGTTGGTCTTTTGGTCTCCTCCTCTGCGAGATAATAATATAATTTAATAGTATGGGATGTGGGACTGATGACTAGTAAAAGTGTAAACCTTGTAAATAGAGCTACCAACAACAGTAAAGTGATTGAATTCCATAGCCATAGTCAATGGCACTAATGACAGTGCTAGTGCCTAGTACCACAAAATGCTAGAAAACTGATAAACACGTTCACGTTCATCTTCATGGGTGATGTGGTGATGTCTGACGCCTGATGCTGATGTTATGCTTTCATGCTGAAATTGGAATGCAGAGTGTTCAATGCTAAAAATTCAACAACGTAAAGATAACGAGAAGCAAAGAAGAAGGAACAAGTGCAGGACAATTATCTGTGGGAAGCAGTGGTAACGTAAGGCTGCTTGCGGCGTGAACCGCTTGTCACCGCCACCGCCATGTCAATTCGCGGTTGTTGCGATTGTTACCGTTACCGTTACCGCAAAAGGAGGGTCGTTGTACACATGCACATGTCATCCAAAAACCCAATAATTAGACCTCTCGCAGCATAGCGAAAGTCACAGGAGCAAGTAGTAATTATGTAATGTGAAGTTTGCATTCGAAACGATCGCACTTTCTTTAATCGTCCGTAGTTTCGTTTCGTAGTCCTTCGCCTCCTTGGAACGAATTCTAACGTAGTACATATGTAGCATCATCTAATAAAGCATAGCATGATGTTGTAATCGTCGTCATCACGTCATCGGAATCGGGGTATGGAATTAACGGAGCTTCGAAATCCGCAACTCAACTTCAGTCCGGTTCAACTCCCGGTAAAATCGTCTTAAGTGCCAAATGGCCAAGCTACGACAGTTGAAACTTACTTACGTCGTGTCGTTGCTGTCACATGTGATGTCGAAGATGTGAAGTCGACAAACAACGTGACGTAACATCATAATCCCCATCCCCTCACCTAACCAACTTTAAAGGAATAACCATAACCTCTGCCGCTGTCTATACTCAGCAGTTATACTACAAACTGACAGTCTTCACTTATTTACAGAATTCGCTAATCACGCCCGTACCGTATGTTCTGGAATGTACTCTAAACGTAATAAAACCTACTTACTATGCACTACTAAAGTTTACGTTTACACTCAGTGTATCATAGCATTAAATCAACTACATATCAACACAGTACCAACGCCAACACCAACGTCAACCATGAAGCCGAAGCCAGCCAAAACTCAACACTATACCTTTTGTTTTTGCCAATGGAATGACATGACAAATTGCAAACTACTGTAGAGTAGTCTGTAGTTATGACTGCAGCTTCTAGCTCTTGCTTTTGCAATTTAATTCTGTTCAACCTGCGGCTTCCAATTCCAACTTCCATGTCCACATCCACCAAGCATATTATAATTATATTGTTATTCCGCTCGTGTACCGCGTTACTTTCTCACTAATATTATAGTGGGACATATTATACGTGTAGTGTAATTATATAAGCTGACCATGTCATTTCATGGTTTGGGCCTCCTTGGTCACTTATATTATTTTCCTGCTCTTACTCTTGAAATGATGCAGACACTGCCGCTGTAACTCAAGTCAGATTCTGTTCTGTTCATTCTATGACATTCATATCACTATTTTCTGCCAAGATAATTATACCATGTCATATCATTTTATAGATTCATTATAGGTATAATATTATGTAGGTTGGTATGCAGTTAACTACTGGTATTATTACTTTTATTACTATTGCAAATTGCAATTATGTATGCTAATAATGATAATTTTCAAATATTCACGTTGTCTTGTCTGTCTTGTCGGTAGGATATTCATGAATTTAATCATTTTGTTGTCACATATGCTTGTTTTGGTTTAGCATGGATTCTTTTGTGCTCATGTGTTTTAGTTCTTGTAATTTGAATGGAGTAATTTTTCGAAATGATTATAGGTACATGATATGTTTTTGCGAGTTTTAAAGATTCAGGGTTACAATTTACGATTATGATAGTTGTCAATGCCATTTGGTTGGAGTAAGTTGTATTTTTAATCACAGGGGGCTATTTGGGAGGGGGAGTTGATGGTCGGTCATGTACCTTGAGTCCACGGAGCTTGTTGAATAAATTGTTTGCAAGGTATGTGACCAAAGTGCATATTTGTTTTGTTTTTAATTCTATGTACGCAAAAAGGTATTCGATTACTTTTTTGTTGACGAGATGTATGTAGGTACCTACTTACTTATATATACGTGCTTTGCGTCATTACCACCTCTCTCAGGAAGATTTACGACGCAGTATTTCAGTATCAATTGCTTAATGAGTGGTAATTTTGTCACTATCATGTTTGTTATTATTGCATTCCGGATATGTTAACCTTTGTATATGCTGCCATTTATCATAGGTGGATGAAAAATAATGTAAACATGAATTTAAATCATGTGAAATAAAACGAATAAGATTTCATCCTATCCTAACTTTACGACTGTTATATATGTACAGCACTTTAACCAATGAGAGCCTTCGGTCGGAGGAACTTCCGGGTCCAGATTTAGTTTAGAATTTCGATTAGCCGATGCCGAGGTCTATTATGAATAACTATGAGCTACAAAATGTACCCGCAGCGTTCAAATGAAATGTTAGTACGCAACCACAACTTGTAGACCATCTCTTACGTTAGTAAAGCAGTCACTATTACTATATACTCCTGTAATAATTTCTGCAGCAAGTGAAAAACTTTTCTCCTCTTACCTGTAATTAACATATTTATCTAATCGAAATGAAGCAGAAGTATCTAATTGCTCTGAATAAAATTAATTAACGTTACATAATTACGTACAAGGCAGCATTTTTATTTAATTATTCAGATAGTTCAACGATTTTACAAAAGAATACCCAGCATGAGCACGCGCAGGAATGCCACACAAGCTACAGGTGCTAGAAACTAGAAACCCCAGCAATCAATTATTTTAGCCTACAAATTAAATGACAAATCTTTTAATTTATGATTTAACCCAAAGTACTATATGCCTTTCCGACATTTAAAAATAATTTCATAATATGCTTTCTTTGACCCGCCATACATGGAACCGCAACTGGAAGCTCCAGAGGTTCACACAAGGAAATAAATAGGAGAGTAAAACACTTCGGGACATCGGAAAACCTCAATTTTGAAGGTGTTCCTGTAGACCCGTTAAATCCATGCAATTCGGATACAATTACCATAATACAAATATAATTAATTTAATTACACATATATCATAAATGTATGTATACAAAAAAAATCTGTTAAAAAAAGAGTTAAAGAGAGATTTCGATTTAAGTTTGGCTTGTGGTATGCACTTCCTTCGAAGGGGAAACACCTTAAATGCAGTGAGGTTTTAGAAAATCTATATTGACTATTGGCGGCTGTGTTGCAAATCGTAAATTATGTCAACTTGAAGTGTGTGAATAAGCCACAGTGGTGTGCTAATATTCCATACGAGTAATTGGAGTTGCAAAAATGAGTAAGAGCTATTTGACATGATCTACTTATCTCTATTTTTTCAATCGTTTTCGAGGAAAGGCACATTGACTCGTGAAGCGATCGAAATAAAGTTATTGTACAATGTACCGCGAGCTCTATCACCAACTAATAGCAAGACCAATTAAATATTACTTTCACACACATCGAATCAAAGTAATGCTATCCATTTCCTTAATGCCTGTTATTTAAGTGCAATCAAACATGAACATAGATATCTACTTCTCTTCTTGATCTCGTGTTATTATCATCATGACATTGCTAGACTTTGAGATCCACCAAAATACCCAGAACTACATGTATATATATACATACGTACTAAAGAAAACAAAAAGTTCCTTTGAAGCCAAGTTGAATGTAACAACCTCTATAAGCATATTGTAGCAAAATAAGTACGAAACTTGTTAATACTTTTCCTGTCGTCTTCTGCCAAATCAAGTGGAGAAACAAACATCTACACAACAAATGACTACATATTATGCCTTAAACTATGCCGGTAATGCGATAGTGCAAAATTCAATCGAGGAAAATAATTGTTTACGCAATGTCATTGGAGTACCAAATCTAAGAATCCACATTGTTAGCAATGTTAGTAACGTAATCATTATAGCGTTAGATGCCATCAAGTCCTTTTTCTTGTACATATGTACGTATATACAGTATATATGTACACCCAACAGAACATCTAGACATAAGGACAAAATGCCTTTTAAGATATCACTGGCCGAGTCCACGAACCTACCAATTTTTGCCCACAACAAATATAATGAAAAACCACGGGACCTTGATACTACTGGCTCAATTAATGTGAGTGTCAATCAACCTTGATGCAGGTGCAGAGCAGACGCAGACAATGAATACATATGACTGTATCTGTGACGGTGTATAAATTACTTGCTGACCTTAAAAATAAGCTAAGAAGGCCAATGAGACAAAATATAGACAAGTTGGGTACGACTTAATGAATTTTACATAATTTTATTCGTGGAATGACAAACTTTGATGGTTTACGATTACGATCAATAACAATTATTGGTCAAGCATACACGTATCATTTCATATCACACTAATTACATACACACGTATTACATATGAGCTACTGAAATCATTCTTTATGTCGAACAAATCACATCATGATCACCATCATCCTGCAACAACCAACCAAAATGTATGCAGCACAATAAGATAGGATCTATTATACCTCAGTGACATGAACGAAATCATTTGTCAAAAATAAATCCAGCACGACTCCCTTTACTAAGAAAGTAATTTCAAGAGCAGCCGTCATAAAACGAACAAGTTCGTAGCATGTATAAGGTATCGTTAGCACGTATGGTGGTAGAATTTTAGAATCTGGTGATGACGACACAATTAATGGACTTCAAATTGGATAAATTATAATTGATTATCGAAAACTATGCACAGTAAAAGGTTCACAATGGATATTACGATGGCATAATATCCTGCAGTAAATAACAAAAAACCCTCATTATTAATTACATCTTATTATTCTATTTCATTTCGTTGCTCACTCCTATAAAGTTAAGTCATCGAAATCGTTGACGTTTTTTAGGAGTTTCAGATGGTTATCGATTATCTGAAGGAGCTCCGGTGGACTAGGAATTCGACCAGTCTGAAGTTTCGACCACACAGGAACGTCTGAAAATTAAATTAAATGTGATTAAGCTCCGAATGGACACGGAGATGTGAATTCTCCTCGAAATGGGAACTGGCAGCAATAATAGCTGTATTAGGCTATTTTAAAACTATACACAGACATTAATGTTAAGGTTAATTTCGGATAAATTACAAATCGCAAAGTACAACTTCACGTTGTTCAACAAGCACAACATATGCATATACATAGATACGGCTGCTATAATAAAATGTAGAACCCCAGGAAAAACAATCACTCCCGAGACATTTGCTGCAGGTGATATAAAACGACCGCATCAAATTGATGACTTTCTTTTCCAAGAAAGAAGGAGATACTTCCATACTGTAGACTACAGCATTTTTTGCATTTGACAAACTTAATAGCTTATTGAGCGTATTTGCGTTTTCTTACCGTTAAAATAAATTTCGAAAGCTCCAGTAGATAAAAGTTGGGTTTCAAGAAGATTACATAAAAAGAAACACATTAGAGCTGCGTAAATTTTATTTTGCGAGACCCAGTTCCAAATATTTGGTTGTCCCAACCCTAAATACTCGAATGGATTGATGTTCATGATGATACAGCCTAAGAGCAAAAACTTAATGATGCTCTGAAAGTAAATAAACAAATACCAATTAGACCACTCCAAAATCTAAAATAGTTTTTTTTTGTCTAAAAGAACATCCACCATTGGACAGAAGAATAAATTAAGATATACAAAGTAGTAACTTCCGAAAATTTTCATGAAATGCTGCATCACCAACAGCTATTTTGAAGATTAAAAAAATCGATGACAGAATAGAACAATCCATCTTTTCGACTTTGGTCAAATTAGTCAACAACAAATTCAGCTCAAAGCGACTCACAATAATTTGAGCGAGGTATTGCCGTGCAGCAGGAGGTGGATGTGTTCCAGACTCTGTAGTTATTTCGGGATACCTCTCTTGAATTATAGCAGCGTAATGCTCATAGGCGTTTCGATAGCCTCAGGACGTACTTCATTAAAAAACAAAAATAAAAATAATTAATTATACTTAGTTACAACAGCCAACAAAATATTTCAAATTAGAGCAATTAGTACAACAAGCTACATACAATAAAAAACGAAATCAATTTCTAATACATTATAAGAACGGCACAACACAAATTAAGAAAATGCTCAGAAGTAGATATGAAAATAGAAACATTATGTAATACCACTACCAACGATCTATACCAGTCATACAGACAATTTGCAATTACTATCTCTCAATGTATTCATTTATCATTTAATCCAAACCAATATACCTATACATTATGATTACAGTTCACAGTAACTCAAAAGTCATCCTCCGAAGCATGATACCTACATTTAAAAGTCGTGGACAGTCAAAAGCAGCACCCAAAAGACAGTGACCATGTCTTTCAGTCTAATGTTAAATGTTATCAACATGAAACGTTTAAACGTTACAAGCTACCCGTTGATTAGCGGCAGCGGCATCCTATTTTTCCATCTACTACAAATCTGTCAGCATCCTGCCGATACACAATCGATCAAAACTCAAAATATCAACAAAAAACGATGATCCCCATCCCCATCCTTATTCACTTATTAGATTTCAGATAGTGTAATATTCATTACTAACAAGTAACGATGATCATTCAAAGTACAGTACAGTGACAGTATTGTTTAAGATATATCTACATAACAATAATCAATTATGAATTATAGGTAACAATGAATATCAATACTGGCCTGGTAATATTTCATACTTGCCATAATGACAACAACTAAGAGCCAATGACAAAAGGTCACGAAAAAACAATAAAGTATAAATTGCTACAATGATTCATTAGAAATTCATGTCAAAACCTTGAATGTTGAACGTTGAACTTACCAAAACAAAAACTTCATGCTCGGACCAACGAACTTGGCCGCGGAAAGACGGGACCCCGGGAGGTCTTTACTCAGATCCATATTAAAATTATCTGATTGTTTCTCCCCCTTCTCGCTTTTTGAATCTTCCCCATCTCCACTTTTCATGTTATTTAAGTATAAATCTTTGACAGTGAACAAAACAGCTATTAGAAACACATAATGACCGGGTCGGAGATTAGCTCCGAAACCCTGATTACCCGGAACCATATCGGGTAATTGATGAATTATAATAAAAACTGAAGAAAACTAAAAGGGAGCTTCCTTAGAGGAAGCAATATTGACTAGATGATTTTCCTTCTCAGGTAATATGATTGCTTTCCACTACGACTCAAATTGAAATTGAAAAATATTGTACACCGATTGCCGATGCCGATTACGGCGATTCTGTATCAGATCTAACTCAACTCCCTGTGTTCTCTCTCTCTGTCCTTCCCGTCGTCGACCTTCCGCAGACTTTCCCTGTACTCTCCTTTAGTGAGTGAATTTCCTCAGTCCTCTCCTCACATTTCTCTCCTTCGTCCAATCAATCCAAATTCCAACGCAAACAAAGTGCTTCCACAGCCAAAGTGCTGCGAGTGCGATTCTACAACGTAGCCAACACTCGTAAGTACATCACCCTAGGAGTTATTCACAAATAACGCTATTTCCACAAGGGGTATACTAGGCATTTCTTTCATTCTTACGTTCAAAAATTCAAAAACCTTTGCATCAAAAATCCTTAAAAAATGAAACCAGCTTTAAAACGTCATTTCTGCACTACCTCTGACCACGCAGCGACACATTGTATACACCTCAATCATTAAATCTCATTTATATTGTGCGTTCTCATCCTTCCTCTTTTCCTCAACCACAGCGCAGATTTTAGTCCTTCCTCCAGACATTCCTTCCATGCATCCACTCCAATGCATTATTACTGGAATTTTACTGGAAACCTGGAAACCTCCAGTTCCAGTTTTCAATTCCAAGTCGGAGCTCAGACAAGGGTTTTTTGATAACGACTTTCTTGCCATATCAAACCGTCACGACATCCTCTTTAAGATGATTAAGACAAGGCAGCATTCTACTAGATTACAATTATGTCCAACGACACACGTTTTACACGTTTGAAATGAATGAAAACGAAATTAAGAATTAAGACACTCGTTCAACGTCCTACACAACACACCATCCATTTCCATTTAATACCGGTCTTTCAAGTATTGTATCTCTCTTGAATTGCGTTTGTACTTCGCAACAACAAAAATTTCACGGATTCATTTGACTCCTCGCCAATCAACATGGGAACTTCATAGCTTCAATCGTCTCTTTTATTCTTTATTGAAAATTGAGAACGCGTCAGATGGCTATGGTACGGTGTATGGTGTATCGTATGGCCCCTTCCCACTTCTCCACTCGTTTTATGTATGAATCACTGTGTAATTGCTTGTATTGTAAATTGTGATTCAAATTGGTATGTACGTATAAATGTGTAAAGACGATGCTATTAAAGCGCCAGTCACTATCGTTATACCTAGTTATTCATGTTGGTGGTAAAATAAATGAATATATTATTGAAACAATTAACAAGATTCCTAAAACTTGGAAGTTGTTAGAATGAACTAAAGGGAAACAATTTTCATAATTTTTTATTTCGTATTTGAAAATAAGAGTTATTGAATTTTACGTCATAGTTATTATTTTGGTGTGGACGATTCATAGAACGTATAGGAAGGAGCATTAGCCAATTATTTTGATGACATTGCTCATGTTGTAAATTGCTCTTTATACTTTTGCAATGTACAAACACGGACATGCTTAATTGATGAGTACGGGGAAATTCGAAATGTACAGTGGTGCGTGCAGTGCTATGTGTTTTTATAGTAGGTAGTAGTTTAGATGTTTGAAATAATATTGTAATTGATGACCAAAATTGACAAAACGAATACTCAATAGCCTATCAGACCACCACGACAGGATACCACACCATCGTTTTATATTGACTTAAATTACGTCATTTGCAAACAATCGTTAATCATTTATTTTTACCACTAGAAATACCATTGCACTCACATGTAGTTTGTACTGTACACATTGCGTGTAGTACATTATCTTTGATGCACGCATATAATGATTTACAATATAGAGTTTTAAAGTAAATTGAGAGCTTTTTTGTTATGTACCTACTCACCTACGTTGAGCCGAGCCAGACATGTATGTAGTATGTGGTTCAGCTCTGATTAGTGAGCTCTGTGTTTGCTGTTTGCTATGCAACTGTACATACATAAATCAAATATACAATATACATATATGCATACGAAATCAAAAGTAGCCGCAGGTTCGTTGTTGCTGAAGTATGTACCTACTTGTCTACGTGTATACGCTTGAACAAATAAATAAAATGCAATATTATTATTCCCAACTTGTTATTAATAGCAGGTATTTGTCAAATTCAATTTGTAAACCTTTCTATGAACGCACGACTCGTCAAAACTTCAGTCATGGATATAATTATTATTTAAATTATACTGCTATGCTTATAGTCGTAATTATTTATTTTTTCGCTGAACCTTGCAACTGCAACAATACACACTGTGATTACAAGCATGATCGCGAGTAGAACATTGTTATTCTGCATTCACGGGAATCTATAAAGAACCATGACATACCTTGGTTCTAGTACATAATTACCTACGCAAATCTACAGTGGTTGTGACTACGTCAATTCAACGTATCAGCAGAACCAGTATTTACAGATCTTGAATTTGGAGAAACCCATTGATGATAATTTATTGTTATACTGATGATATCAGTAGTACTCGCACTGACAGAACCCAATCGAATCAAGATCGAAACACGTACATTAATACAATTTAAAAATTGGAGTGCACTCATCAAGTGTCCTATATACACAAAAAAGAGTAAAGGCTTTTAGCAATTGGTAGAGGCAATTTGAATCACAAAAATTATGCTTAAAAAATCATTCA